>JAANSP010002018.1:0-13738 GCA_036850745.1 Homidia socia | reverse complement strand
AAGTCCTTGAACTGTGAATAAACACATATTATATGGTTTCTTTGCTACTTTCAATTTCAAAACAAATGGCAGGCGGAAGCGACTTTAATTGAAGTTCAAGTTCAACAGATGTCTTTATCGATTCTAAAAACTCCAAAAAGGATAGTTGGTCATTACAAACAAGGAGCAATCGCCAATGATAATTTATCCTTTGAGAAAGGAACTCAGCAATTGTGGGTAAAACATTTTTCTCTCTTTGGTTGAACAGGCCTCGCAATAAGCTAGTAACACGATGACCAACTAAAACTTCACGGTTCCTCGTTAAAAAAGCAAAGAACATAATGCATTTATCATAGTCATTACCAGTTAGGAATATCGGTGAAATGATTACTACATTGTTCTTCTTGAAACAGTTCTGTAACACTTTCAATCTGACAACGTAAATTTATAATTTTACCACTGATGTCTGTTGTTCGTCCACGGGCAAATAGTATCGCTACACTGATATCAAAACCTAAAATCAAGTACAAATACGAATTGACTATGTGCACATATAGTAAATTGGAAACATTATTCCAATGACTTCAAGAAAGGTAGGCGTAGACTAGTTAAAGTTTATTTTCTTGCTATCACACACCTTGAGAAAATACCGATTGAAGAATTTTTTTGTGCTGAAATTAATTTTTAACATGCAGACCAAACTGAAGCCATTAAAATGAGGAAATTAAAATAATGACATTTAACATCGACCAATATAGAATGATGCAAATGGTTATCATTGAAAAGTTATCAATGTAATACTACAAATCATGTCCATTAAAATCTGATTCAAGTTAACTACTGCCTTTACAAAGTGTTTTTTTGTTTAACACCCCCATCTCAATAAATGCTTGGCCTCAATAACGTCAGCCAGTGTCCAGATGTTTCACTTTGAATTTACATGAAGGTACTTTTTGGCCAATAATAATAATGCCTAATTACAAATCATGTGCATTAAAATCTGATTCAAGTTAACTACTGCCTTTACAAAGCGCTTTTTGTTTAACACCCCCATCTCAATAAATGCTTGGCCTCAATAACGTCAGCCAGTGTCCAGATGTTTCACTTTGAATTAACATGAAAGTACTTTTTGGCCAATAATAATAATGCCTAATAGTAATCTTATCCATTTTTTAATACAATCGGTAATCATTTATCCACAATTGATTCAACAACAGCCTGCGTGCATGCTCACATGCAAGAATTGACATTCAAATTTTCAGCAGTGAGTGAGGATACAATCCTAAAAAAGAAACGCAACTTTTCCCCTATTTATTTAGGTTGGTTGCACCAGCCAGGTTGAATGAAACAAAGATGAACTTGAAAATTAGCCGGACAGGCCACCATCGCATCATCTTCCACTTTCCACCATCGGTACACGAAGCAGAGAATGCGTGTTCAAGTTTATCCAGCAGCAGCGGCCACACCGGCAAGTCTCCACTCCAGCCTCGAGAAAGAAAGATGTAAATAGTCGGTTAGTAGTCGTATGCAAAGAAGAAGAAGAAGAGGCAAGAACCAAGCTAAATTGTCTTGAAAAGGACAGGTGTTGTTCGAGTATCAGGTTAAAAGTCGACCTTGGCATTGGATACTACATCTTTAAGCTGGTGTGGTTTGCTGCAATGCAGACTGGATTTTTTATTCCTCAACTGTTGTTGTAACCCCCTCTCACTCTCTTTCTGTTACCTTTTCTATAAAAAAACCTCTTTTATCTTGTTATGCATATCAAAATTTACCCAACATCTTTGTACCGCTTTTATTTATTGTCTCACATGTATTGCATATATATTATAATTTCTTGAAGGGGCACTTTGTGATGTTGCGTTTTGGGAAGCCTTTCTTTCAGCTTTATTTTTTATTTGTAGAAATGATAGAATGATGAAGATGATGATAATGATCGACCCTAGTGGGTGTTGCATAACTCCAGTCCCTTTCTACCACATCTTCTCTCCTCATCAGCATAATAAGCTATTTAGGTAACAACAGCAGCGTTACTTTCTGGAAGATCATTTGACTATTAGCTACTTTAATACTGGTCTCCTGTATTTTATAATAATAATATACATACATGCATGAATGGCTGATTGACTCTGTTGAGGTTTTTGAATATAGTGTCTACTGTAAAGCATTGTTTCGTTTCGTTTCTCTCTTCCAGTAAGTCTGACGAGATAATAGCAGCAGCAGCAGAAAAAAATAATTGTGTTGTTCCCGAGAAACAGTTTTTTGAGTCAGGCGAGTACTTACTTGTTGTACCAGTACGTTAGATAGGTAATACATTGTCTATGCCTACCACTTTCCTTTGAGTAGAAACACCTTGCCTTATCTGAACAGATCCTTTTATGCAGATGTTTTGTGTGTCAGCGTTCATTTTCATAAATAAAATTGCCTCCTTGATCTTGTACTCCTGCATAATATATGCCCTTTGATGGTAATCATCGTCCTCTTACTCAATACCATATAATGATTCATCTTTTTATTCGATCAACATCTTATTTCAAGCTTTAAGATTCCTGGAAGATCAAGCAAGCTTCCATCTCCAGTTTTATGGTGACCCTGAAGGGTTTCACTTAAAAATTCTTTGATCACAAGGATTATCTTACACGGAGACTACCAGTATTTTAACGAAGAAAATGTAAATTTTTACTGACAGATGCTTGCATTATTATCATCATCGTTATTTTCGTCAGGGAGAAAAAAATGGATTCACGTTTTTTAGCTGTTGCAATAATGGCAATACATGCGTTTATAAATACCTGCATAAATATTTACCAAAAAGGGCTGCTGCTGTTGCTGCTTGCTCTTGTCTAGCACTCCAGTTTTGACCCTGGACTTGATCCTGAAAATACGACAGACGTTGAACTTGACTCGTCCTATAATACCTGTCCTCCTTCCCCAGAAAAGTATAATAATATTTGAAAAGATAATGGAGCAACATTGCATGCAGAGAAAAAAGCAGCACGTAACCCTTTGCTACTTGTTCTTTGTCCAGAGATGCTGCCTATTGCGCATGTGGCGTAAATTTTTGAACAACATCTTCTCGGGTAGATTTACATATTGATATGACCACTATTTCGAATCACAAGCTAATATTATGGTGTGTTGCGTAACCAAGGATTAAAAAAGTAAAGAAAAAAGGACCGTGCCATGATGACATGCCATGCCATTTCATCTCATCTCTTCTTCTTCTGCTTACTACAACTGCAAGACCTAGACCTTCAACTCAACGACTTTGACTATTTGTTATTGAATCAACGACCACAACAGCATTTTTTCAGTATGCGCATGCTTCCTAATTCTTGTACTGCCTCAGCTTTCCTGCAGGCTCCAGCAACAACAAGAAGAGAACACAGGGTGCATCTTTTCGAGTCGTCCAGTATATTTGTGGTTCAGCAGTGGATATCCTCATTCATGACAGGTGTTCAAGCAAGGAGTAAAAGCTGATTCTTTTCTTTGGCAGATTATACACTTGTAATTATTTCTTCTTAAACAGAAAGGCGATCTTACCACCACAAATAATCCCTTCGTACACAGACGACACGACAGACACTCCGACTGGAATGACTTTACACGAGACAGATGACAGAACAAAGTTGTGAGGAGTTTTTTTTGCTTCGTCGTTTATTAATATTGTTATGTCTGTTGTTTAACCACCAATGCTTAAGCGCTCCTTTGAAATATTGCTTAATAACATGCTGGAAAAGCAGATGCAGTTAATTATAATTAATCTATAGAGCATAATGTAATGAAAGCAGTAAAGATTCAAAAGATGCAGATGTTATATAGTGCGTGCTTTTATTCCTTTCTTCATCCAAAAGAATAATTAATGAGGCAACCTTGAATGGACACGAGGAGAGAATTATTCTATCGTTCTTTTAATCATTCTAGGTCACATAGTCGTATTTTCTCATTTCTATGGATTTATACAAAAAGGACTATTTTGTTACAAGTAAGCTGGCCACCATCGAAATCCACTAATTATAATCAGTTTTTGTCCATAAATTCCACAATGTATTTAGTCTTATCGAAATATCCTCCGTTGCAAAGTTTATTTTATGTTCAATTTTTTTGGTTACATGTTTTCATGTTGTAAAAAGAGACAACTGTTAACGACGACATTGGCTCACTCACTGCACATCTGCCACTTTTACCAGCAGCAGCAGTACAAATTTGTTGATGATGATGATGAATGACGTAAATTATTACGTTGTTATATTGCCAATTTGAACCAAATAAATAGACAGAGTATCCAAATGTATTTTTTTATCTCCACGCTACAAGTGTTCAAGATCTTTATTTTTCAACTGTCTCAACAACATCAACAGATTCTTTTAGTGTACGTACATTATATACTCTCACACACAAATATTATATAGATCATATTCATCATCACTATTAATTTTATAATAATAATAATAATTAATATAATAATAATAACAATAATAAAAATTATTACAATAACAAAAAACAACAAAAAAAGAAAATGTTTCCGTGTACAGAATCATCGCCTATCTAGTAAAAAAAGTTTGATACATTTATAGATTTAGTGCGAATAACAAATACAATTTTTGTAGATCTATCATTACTACGTAAATACTACCATTTTTGAAAATGCACAACTTTTTATTATCGAATGTCTATTTTCATTGTTTTTCGAATTAATGTACATGACAATTTTTCTGCATGACAAAACATGAATTACTAAAAAATTAATCTGTGTAAACGATTAAAAAAAATTATTTTATACTGTTGAGGATAACATAGGTTGGTAGTGGTATAGCAATAATAACAACATACTTGAATTGTGGGTGTAGTACTACAAAATATAAACGAACCAAACAACGGGAGAAAACAACGAACAACAACAAAAAAAATCAATGATCTACCTTCTACACTTACATTTATAAACGCGTACGAGAAACGAGTAAACTAAACTAAACTGTTACATAATACAATATTATAATAGTGGCTTAATAATAATAACAATAATTATTACGATAATAATAATAATAATGAAAGATCATCAGTCAATCCCCTTTTATATCGACCAGAAAAGAAATATAACTCACATTTTTTGTTTGTAACCCTTCCTCCTTTACTTCTTCTTCATAAAACATCCCTTCCCTCTCCGTAATAATATCCCATCTCTTCGTCAACTTTTCTCCATCTCTCTCGCTTTTTTACACAATTGTTTTTTTTCTTTTAAATTATTATTAACTATAGTAGGAATGTATATAATAATTACACACATCAAGGTCAAAAATGCATGTAGATAGTAGTAGTTCTGTATGATTGTATTTATTATTTTTTTGTGATTTGTGCTGATATATATCTATAATCTAGTGTATGTAGTTATAAACATGTTAGAAAAACCACTCTTTCTCTCTTTCGATTTTTTTTCGCTATTTGATGCTTAAATAGTTCTGTATGATTGTATTTATTATTTTTTTTGTGATTTGTGCTGATATATATCTATAATCTAGTGTATGTAGTTATAAACATGTTAGAAAAACCACTCTTTCTCTCTTTCGATTTTTTTCGCTCTTTGATGCTTAAACTTTGAAATTTTCTATTTTTAAGGGTTATTTTGAATAAAATTGTCAAATGATTGTTTGCGTGTAAAGTATTGAGGATATGATTGTTAATACACATGATTCATTGTTATATGCCGGCGTATTTAGTTTTATATATTCAATGTTTGGAGTACATTTCTATATTATCATTATAGTAACATATATTAACACTTTATGATAATATTGAGTTTTTTAGCCTACATTTATATTACTTACACCTAGATAATACCTATGTAATGTGTGTGATTGATTATAAAGGTACCAACTTATTATGATTATATGCTACTGGATGGTAGTGACAATAGCAACAACGATCAATAAAATAATATTATTAATAATATAATAATGATTAAAGTATATATTTATATATATAGATTTGTGGTCACAATATATAGGTTAAAAGTAGTGGGTATTATAATAAAGTATAAAATACATATTACAGGTTGTTGTAGGTATGTAAAAACTAATTAATTATCTAATAGCACACCATATAAAACTCTTGGTTAGAGCCATTTAACATTCACTGTTATAAAATTTTCACTGTTCTTGTGTCACGCGCACACAATAACAATTTTTTTACCTATCTACAATCAAGTCCATTTTAAAGTTGCTGCTGCTGGAATGGAGTTTTCAAGGCTCAACAACATCACACTCACTATTAAAATCATCAGAAAAAATATTTAGTTTTTATTGTTTTTTTTTCAAAATATATGATGAATGCCTTCATGTATGCCTACAACATCACCCAACTATTTGTTATTAATAATTATTTACTTTCACACAACCTTATTCACTTGTTTCCCTCCCATTTTCTAATGAAAAATGGTGGCAGGAAAATAGAAAATAAAATTCATTGAAAATAAGTAATTCAGTAGCATCCTAAACTTTGTGTCTTGTCTTATCATTTTTAGGTACGTATGTAATGGAAATGTTAATGCCTACATACTGATATTGTATAATTCATCCTTTTTATGATGAATGAAAACAAAAAATAATAATGCCTTCTCCCTTTTTTCTTATGCTAAAAACTATGACCCTAAATATTACATCTTGAAAAGATCAATACTTAAAAAGCTGATGCTAGTTAACTTTTCTTATTGCTGCAGTTACTTTCAAATTTATTGTTTTGTAAAATTATTTTTCATGGGTGGATTCAATGATTATGATTTTTATACTGGAACTATTGAAAGACATCTTTAAACTTTTGTTACACGAGGTCCTTTTATTTTTAGTTGTATCAATACTAATTAGCATTTTAATTCCAATTAGGTATGTAAGTTGCAATCTATCTAAATGGTAAGATATTAATTCCAAAAATTAATTTGACTGTTTCGTCAAACTGTGATACAATTCTCAAATAATGCGCATGTTGTGCCTAAATAACGCCATATATTATCATCATCATTTTGATGAATTATGTGACATGACATGTTAACTTCCCTTGCAAATGTGTTAAATCACTCTTCACAATAATTCCAGGTTATTATGTTTTTAGTGTGTGTGTATGTTTGTGTGAAGCGTCTATAAAAGTGAAAACTAGGTGATGATGATGATGGATGCTGCTGAATGCTTTCATGCAATTAAAAGTGGTTTAATAATTACTACGCTTTTTAGGATCGCACCTGAAGTAGCATATTAGCGAATGAGGAGTTGGTGAACTTGAAATGACGTTTGTCGTAGAATTTAAGGAGGGCTGGACTGTAGGGATGATTCTCCTTCAAATGCATGTAGTGGACTTCAGGTTCTCCGGTTGTGTGACCGCATTCCTCACAAACGTAAACCTTCGTTCTTCGTCTCCTTGTAAGCGTAGCTATGCTGTACTCCATGAACCTTCAAGCAATGTGACTCCAGACTACAACGTTGCGTGAATGACTTTTCACACATGTTACATTTGTACGGTCTTACCCCTAGAAAGAGACGTGAAAAAATGAAGCGAGCATGAAATTTACTGTTTTACGGGATGATTTCAATCGCTAGTATAGCTTCACCGAACTTTTGAAACATCGCCTGAAGCTACTTACCAGTATGAGTTCTAGTATGACGTTTGAGGTCAAAGGTGTCGTTGAAACCTTTACCACAGAAGGTGCACAGGTAGCGCTTGACATCCGAGTGGCATTTAAGGTGTCTGTTAAGTAGCCTTTGAAGACTGAATGCCTTGCCACAAATTCGGCAGCTGAGTTTTCCACTTCCAGAGGTTGAACTCGATGGTCGAGGGCTCTCCCCACAGTCGGAGGAATCAGCATGTATACTCCGAGGTTTTTCATTTTCCGTCGAGGAGTGAGGTGATCGCTCAGGGGTATCTTGAGGCGAGGGGATTTTTGATTCCATGACCTCCGTTGACAAATTCAACAGGTGCATCGTTTGGAATGCCAAGCTGCTTTTGAGAAAACAGAAAAGAATACAAAGCTCGGTTAGGATATCTGTTGAGCCATGCGCAAAAATATAAAGGAATAAATGTTGAATAGATACATAAAGAATTTTTGCGGGGAGAGAATGAACGCTCAGTATACAGCTTAGATCGACTGATTTAAAGACGTCAATGAACAGCGAAAGCAGTGAAAGCAGAGAAATACTTTTGTAAGTGAGCAGCATGTGAAGCAATTGAAAATGAAACAAATAATTTAAAAAATGATGAAGTTGGGCAGTATCACAGTTTTGATGGTAGGGTAATGTGTAAATGGATTATGAAAGGGGGTATGACAAGGTTTAAGGAAGGAAGGACTATGTCTTGTTGGCTTTTTTCTGAATATTTTTTGGCTTTAGCTTTTTTGTTTCTGCAGTGTTGGGTCTAGAAAAGAGAAACATCAGGTAGCTAACCCGTTGTTGTAGAACGTTGACCCTGATTTGAAGGGATGGAATGCTGGAAATGTCATTGACGGATGAACCAGAAGAATGTCTTCTGTGAGGTGCCTGGCTTACGCTGCTGCTCGAGCCTGGACTGTGTGCTATTATTCCATGGAAAGATGGAGATGGACCTGGGGTGCCATGGTCGGTAATGGGAGTCAGAGGGGTACCAGGAGTAGAGTCAATAGAGTCGTTTGTGTAGGAGGGAGGGGAGGGTAAGGACATTTGGGTAGGGGATGAAATAGGTGGCGATGGAAGCCCAACAATGGAATTTACCATTTGTTGTGACGAGCAATGACCCAAGGGAATGACGGATGAGGAACTGGACACCACCGGCGCTGAGAGAAGGGAGGTGTTGAGACTCAGCTGGTTGTCCAAGGCGGCATTAAATTCATCGGAGAAGTTGAAACCTCCGAAATTGAAAAAGTCATTCGTTGGTTGCTGAACAAATTGCTGACGACCTGTTGAACGAAAGTGCAAACATTTGCGCTTAGATGCAGTTTATTACAATTTGATTTGAATGCTCACCGCTCTTTTACTAAAAAATAACAACTTTGTATGCTAAAAACTAAAGACATTCCCTTACCTTGTATATGATTATCCAAAAGACTGTTAACGGTTGCGTTTCGGTTCACGAATTGAGAGGAGACATTGGTTCTGTTGTTGACATCGAATTTCACATCCTGTCCTCGACTAACAACACAATGATCTTGATTCTGGTTGACGGATGGTTCCATAGGGGTGAGAGGGGCAAGAAGTGGTGGGGGCTCTGGTTGTGGGGTTTCAACGTCATGTGCTCGGTGGGTCATCACGGTACAATTCGGCTAATTCCAATAATGACTCTGGACTCGGGAGGGGGAGTAGCAGCGGATCGTTGCCTAAATGTCCTCCCCCTCCCCCGCCCACACAAACGTCAAGGAGAGCTTCCGTCTGGCGGGGGTCGTATCTACTAAGGAAACTTCCACCCAGTCCGCCCGCGTTGCCACTATTTGAACCGAAATTTACCCCTAGGCCTAAACTGTGCACAGGAGGGAGAGGATCAGATGCTAGCCGGTAACCGCCCGTTCCTCCCATGTTGTCAGACATGTTGTTATTGCCGTTGTTGTGGCAGGCTGGAGGATCACTTGTGTTATTATTGAGGCCACCGGAAGCCATTCCATCGCCATCACTACTTTTACCACCTGTCCCACTCCCAGATGAAACACCCCCTTGCATTCTCCCTCCTCTTGGAGGTCCATTTCCCTTCATAGTCCGTCGGCTCTGGACCTGTTGTTCCACCAACCACAGTGGCGCTGAATATGGTAAATATGGCAAATGCACAAAAATTTGCAAATTAAAGTGATGCAATGCTTACAAAAAGGATGATGGTGACAATGATAACGCATAATTAAATCGACAATATACATATACAACAATTCAAATATACTGACCTTTGACTGAAATCCAGAGGGGCATCTTGCTCAGGTGGAAATGGAGACGCAGGGTTGGGAGATTTTGGAGCGGGTGCTCGATGAATCACGGATGGTCTTGCTAGTGGAGCTAATGGGTCTGTCTTTAGGATCGAACTGTCACCTCTTCTGCCTTTACCATCAGTATCTGAAAACAAATCAATGAGTCATTCAATCATTAAAAATCAATTCATCAATTTTCCGAGACAGAAAATGAAATTTCGTAAAGACAACATGGACTTGCTCTATTACTTACTATTAAACCAACCATAAACTTTTTTTCTCAAAAATTATAATTCTCAAAGTTCAAAAGTTCAATTTTTCCCCAAACTCAATGTTACATAAACTACGCAATGAATTCTCATATAAATGTCTATTTTAAGTACTAAAGTACATTTACTTCCACAAAAAGAATAAGTAAATAAACGTAGCCACCAATGACCGCTTCACGCAACAAGTTAGTAAAAATAAAAGTTAAACACGAAATGTATAAGCAATCTAATAATGTCTAAGGTCATTGTAGCCAACTTGTTCTGACTGGACTGGATATGCTTGTTTTGAAGACAATGAATGGGAAAAACTGTCAGACTTTCAGATAAACAGAAAGAAAATAAGTTGCTCAAAATTAGACCTCAAAAAATAATTTTAACGCCAACAACAGTCTCTAAATGCATCCCGCGAATGAAAATTATTTTTGCGCATATTTTATAACCATGTATTTTTTTTACAATTTTCCATATGCTACCTCGCGTTTTTGTTGTAAACGCTACAAGACTGTCTCACATAACTCTAGCGTAGGTTCAATATACTCTTTTTCTCCAATTTCAATAAAGTTTCAACAACAGTCTCTAAATGCATCCCGCGAATGAAAATTATTTTTGTGCATATTTTATAACCATGTATTTTTTTACAATTTTCCATATGCTACCTCGCGTTTTTGCTGTAAACGCTGCAAGACTGTCTCATATAACTCTATAGCGTAGGTACAATATACTCTTTTTCTCCAATTTCAATAAAGTTCGCTACCAAGCATAAATAGTAATAATAACTATAATTTTAATGGCACTCTTTCTTTTATGAAAACCGCAAATAAATAAAAGAGGGATACATCCTCTTCCGTGACAAGAAATAGCGAGAAAAATCTCTCAAGTTTTTGAAACAAACAAGTTCAAGCACATTTCGACTCTTTTTCTTTTGCATGATGCTTCTTCTTGTGTGAATCAGTGATCATTAAGTAGTATTTCTGCTTCATGTTTGATTACACCTTTTGTGTGCTCGTGTGACTTTAATGGCCAGTCTCGTTATTTTCAATGGTGATGACCAGCATTATTACACCTCTACATTAGTAATAATAGCATTATGAAATTTTTCTCTTTGTTGTTGGAAGCAACTGGTGGTGGAGGTGGATGCTGTGTGCTTTGTTGTATCATCAAACCTTCCATGTCTGCAGCAACACGTCAGCATTTTTTTTATTTCCTTTGAAGATATTTTTGTGCCCGTCTCTCTCGCCATCATATCTTATCTCATGATGAGTATGGAATGAGTCACTGACTCGGCTCATCATCATTTTCATCATGGGAGAGGAACCTTAATATAAAGTGCAGTATGGCCACATGTAAATACAACAATAAAAGACCTTTTATGACTTCCAGTTGTTGTATTTCATTAACACCTTCATACTCCGAAAATATTTTTTTTCTCCACAGGAAAGATTGTTAATTTTCACTGTAGCTGCATTTTAAAATTTTTATGGAAATTTAGCATTTTTTTGGCTGTTCCAAAGCCATGCACAAGATCGGCAAACCATTCCCTAACAAAGACATTAGTATTATTACAATTGTGATGATTGGAATATCAAGTCAACAATATTATTTTTTACTGCTGTCTACCATCAAGTTCGTACCATATTTTTTATTACTCAACAGCAACTACGATCATTAATGCAATAATAAAAGTATTAATAACGAATGTAAGGCATGGAATAGTTAGTTAGGTCGTTGCCCTTTCCCGTGCCGTGTTTGATAATTTCAGAACAAAAATATGAGTACAAATAAAAATACAATAAGCAATTATTATTATTACATCCTTCCATTTACTCTAGCTGATGCTTTATATTTAAAGAAGTAATTTTATGATTATAATAATATTAATGATAGTAGTAGATGTTGTTTTTGTTGTTGTTGGCATACTCAGGTGAATAGTTTCGAGGAAAAATCGTCACCATATTTGTCAAAGCTTGTCGGATAATTTAAAACACTAAAAATAATAATAATAATAGCAACATCGTCATATCGCCAAGTTAATCTATATATGTACGTTATTTCAAAGTACTAGTAAACCAAACCGCGGCCTACATTTTATTTCCTAGTAACTAAGACTTTGTCAACTGCACTGGTCAGGTCGTGTTTTGGATGATGCGATGAAGATCACTATTACTACTCCCGACAAACAGAGAGCTGATTACTTAACCTAGAATCGAGAACCCAAGCGAATTTTCGTGTGACGCCAGTTGTAGTGACAATAATATGTTTTGTATGCAAATGTACATGATATGTGTATAACCTTGTGTAATAAAAAAAACTGCGGTGCATTCTGCAAGAAGTAGGAGTACACCACCGCTGTATTCATCGATATTTTTATGCATCGTCTATGTATTATGTTCTTCATACGTGGCATATTTTCTGACATTTTTTTTCATTTAGTATTCGAAATACCTAATGACTGAGGCAAAAATACCAGACTAGGCCAGGCCAGGCTATAATATGGAAAAAAAACTTGGCTTTACATATATTCACTTTTAAAAATACTATACAAGCACAGCTTTGTAATTTCTTTTAGCTTTTTGCGTTTATTCAAATTCAATCACACAAATCTCAGGTGTGGTGTTTTAGTCCGGCGGGAGGAATGCAGTTCCAGCAAGCCACACATGCACGTTTTATTTCACTTCCGTTTTAGTGTTTACTTTATCGTTTTAGGTACCTATCACGACTCCTCTTGCTCATTGTTATCTTTCTCTGCACATACTCAAATCATCATCATAGCATAACATACAACGTAACGAATGAGGAATAAATTACCAGCAGAATGGATGCTTTTGATGGCAAAGATAACAATATTATTTTTGTTAGCCAGAATAAATGTACATTTTAGTACAGCATAACCATATTATCATTATTAGCATCATCATCGTCGCAGAATTATTATTACGTATCCACAATCCACACTGGGTTCACCATCATCATCACATGGAAAAATGCAGTTAGTCAGCCTTGTTCGGACTGGTACATATTTCTATAGCGGTGATGCGATAATTATAATAATTATAATCACAGTGTACTGACTGAGACTGACTACCTGCTACCGATGGTACTGGTCCATATTATCTATTGAGCTTGTCCTGACAATCAACAGCAGCAGCAGCAGGTGAAAAAAAAGAATTGTTTTGCCAGTCCAGCAGCAGCAACATTGATGCTAATCCGGTTACTTTATTTGGTATTAATGCTTTTAGTTCATTGTTCGCGAATGTATTTTTTTCGTAGTAATTTTGGTGATCCAAGTAGTTTGAAAAACTGAATCAATAAATATGAAAAAGCGGTTGCATGGGTGATCACCAAATGGTATATGTACTCTGTTCATGTAAATTTTCCTATATCTGCGCATCTGGTTTTCGTCCCTATTTGCTAATGCGCATGCGAATGTGAAAGAGGAGTTTAGCTAGCTACAGCAAGCATAGCATAAATCTATTTATACGTGTATTATTTTGTAGAGCAAGCCAGATCTTCAGGTTCTGTCGGGTATAAAAAGTATTTTTTAAGCAAATGGTGCATACAGTCCCGTGATAAAGAGAGTCAAAGTTATTTT
>JAANSP010002017.1:0-13740 GCA_036850745.1 Homidia socia | reverse complement strand
TTTTTTTGTATGCATCCTTCCCTCGAAGGAATCCATTAAAATACCAAATAAGTTTTACGTTAGCCCATTGCATATTATGTATACAGCAGCCATCCATACGTTTCACTTAAATAAAGTACATAAAAAAGAAGAAGAATGAAAAAATGTATTACATTATCACTCTAGCACAAACAAGAATAGAGCAAGAAGAGAGAGAGAGAGAGCAGCACAAAAGACTCAAGAATGTGCGATATGACAGATTCTAAGAGAATGATCGTGTTCCTGCCGCTGCTACTGTCCGTAATTCAATCCTTGTGTATATAACGTACTTGTTGGAAATAGCTGGAACAGCAGCAGTACAAGAAGAAGAAGAAGAAAGAAAGAAAAAGCAACGGACACCATAGCACTTCACTTGATAGCAGCATGTTTGATGACACGCTTTTTCCCATCTTTCTTATATACCATCTATCTGCAATGTATTCATATTATAATTTTCTGTACAGAGTTCCTCTGAGAGAGAGAAAGATTGTTGTAATGTAAGTGGTTCTACTTTTTCAATGGGAAATGCTTCCGTTCTTGTCGTCCTCGTTGTCGTCTTTTCTTCAAGTTGTTTTGGGATCCGCTCTCTCTGTTCGCCTTTTATATAGCCTTTGGCCTTTTATTCTCCGGCAACAGCAGAAGCAGCATAACAGCACATACATACATGAAAACGCCAGCAACGGTGTCAAGTTTAACATTTTAAGCAAAAAGTGAAAGTGTTACGTGTTTTTGTCTGTCACGACACAAAAAAACAGCGACAAGCTCACTTTCTCCGTACCTACTACCTACATTCTTTTTAATATTAATAATGTATCCCTGAAGCTATTCATAAAATATGAGTAGCAGCAGTAGAAGGCATATCACTAGCCTTTCTTTTTTCTCTAGCTACTGCCTACCTTCAAACAACCTATTTTTGTTTACCGACATAAAATCAACATTCTCCGCTGTTGTTTTCATTCCATTTAAATCTCTCTCTTGTAATAATAACCTCATGTAGCAAGTGCATTTACTTGGGTCACATTTTATTATTATTATTAAACTGCTGTACATCATCATCCTCATGATACATTACTCTAATTCGCTACGGTCTCTATAAGGTCACGCAAAACTGGGTAAACAACCAAGAAAAAAAATGTCTCCTGTTTTCCAACTTTTTCAATATCGTTGTCGTCTACAAGAGAAGAAAAAATGAAAGCAAAGCACTTGCCAGACAAGCCAATTCTCTTATGGCAAAATGCTATGCAATGCTTGTAGTTTTTATGCCTAGCCATGTAACTACTTGAATTTTCTCCCCAGGTATGTGTTATTCTATATTATATTTACTGTCGGGAGGAAGCAAGCCCGGCATAGATGCATACCTGCTATTTTGCTAGGCACCGTTGTTGTTGTAGGCATGCATGAATACACTTACATTTTTACATTGTTCTTCAAAAATAATGGTATCAGAAGCAGCAGCAGCACAGCAACAATAATAATAAAACCGTGTATTTTCTTCCTTGTCGTTGTCCTCGTCTCTCTGGATAAAAAAAGAAAGTTAACAAAGGCCATAACACGNCTCTGGATAAAAAAAGAAAGTTAACAAAGGCCATAACACGCTGGTCTATTGGTCGTTTGGTGAAAAGTGCTTGACTGCTGCTGCTGCTGTTGTAGGTAATACGGATTCCATTACACCGCACTCAGCCTACTATACAGCACCTCCACCACCTCACAATATTATTACCATGTAGGCAAACACTGCAGACAGCAGACACTTATTTTTGCCAATGTAGCAACAATATGTTGGGACAGGAAAGCAGGAGTAGTATAGTTAAAAGCAGTGGAGATATGGACGGGCATAATTTGAAAGGTAAGATGGCCAACCGTGTTTTGTTGCACGTATCCAACATAAATCTCTTTAATTGTATGGCACAAAGGCTGTTTCAATGCTGGAAATTTTCCTCTCTTCTTCTCCTCCTTTCTCCAGGGCATACACACTTTCCTAGTCGTCGTCGTCCACCAAGAAGAAGAATAATAATAATAAAAAGAAGGAGAAAAGAATGAAAGTGTGTGTGAGTTCCGTCGTGTGAGGAGAAAGCAGCAGAAGAAGGAATTTTCATGTTGCATATTATAACATTGCCACGCCACAAAAGAGCCTTGGTCACAAGAAATAAGAGATGCATTGTGTAACAGCAGCACAGAAGCAGCTCAACAAAAGTATACACACTTTCATTCCATTGTACTCTCGAAAAAGAGAGGGTGTCATGTGATATGATATGATAACGATGCTATAGCATGTATATAGGGACATCTATAATAATAAGTGTAATGTAAACGCGAATATTATTACCAATAGCCTTGTTTTTATAATGCTCTCCACACTACTCAAGTGAGAGAGAGAGGCGATTGTTGTTGGTGGTAGGTAAAATGCAAGCAAAGGCTTATACTTTATCCATGATAATAAAAAAGACGCCTTTAATATACGACGGAGGAAGCAAGTTGTAGTGGCTTGTTGGATGGAGTGAGCAGCGGTGGAAAGGTGTGTTGTACTTGTAGTACAAGTAGCAGGGTAAATGTTTTAAGTACACATGCTCCACGCTCCTACTCTCTCTTGTTGCAAAAAGCCATGTAATAAAAGAATAACCCAACAAAAGGAGTTGGGTCAGCACATTCTTCTTCTTTTTTAAGAAAAGCAACAGCCAGCCAAGCAATAAGTGAAAAGTGTGTACCAGGAGAAAATATTATTATTACAGTTTTAGCCAACAGCCCAAGTGGCAATTCTTTCTTGGCTGTTGTTTTAGTGGTGGTGGTGGTGCAGCCGAGCATAATATGCATGGACAAAATTTACAAAAAAAGTATACAATGTTATAGCTATGGAAGATGGAGGGATTCTCCCTTGTTTTTGGAGTGCCCCTCCCTTTAACCTGGAAAAATTGAAAATGTAAAGAAGAAGAGAGCAAAGGTAGCTGGAATCTTTAATCTCGTCTGCTTCCAACCAAACCATCCGATTGTTCTTTTTCCAGGAATTATGCATTATGTACCAGGAGAAAATATTATTATTACAGTTTTAGCCAACAGCCCAAGTGGCAATTCTTTCTTGGCTGTTGTTTTAGTGGTGGTGGTGCAGCCGAGCATAATATGCATGGACACATTTTACAAAAAAGTACTATACAGTGTTATTATTATGGAGGATGGAGGTTTCCTCCTGCCTTGTTTTTTGGGAGTGTCTCTCCCTTTAACCTGGAAAAATTGAAAATTTAAAGAAGAAGAGAGCAAAGGTAGCTGGAATCTTTAATCTCGTCTGCTTCCAACCAAACCATCCGATTGTTCTTTTTCAAGGAATTATGCATTATGATGACAACAACGGCTCTAAACGAAAATGATGGGAATGGAATATGAATAAGTTTTTGCTAGTCTCTCGCAGCCAATTATGTATAATCTGAGTAAGTAGCGGTGGTAGTAGTAGCGGCAAATAAGCGACGTCATCTCCGCCAACCTTTTTTCCTCTGGTCACTCGTGCTTGAACTGTGAAGACACAACAGCAACAATAATAATAACAAAACAATAAAGAGAAAGCTGGGATGACATTAAGGAAAATGGCGACCTTGTTCTTCTTCTTCACAGCAGCTAATTCACAACAAGGGTTTGCTTCTCTCTTATTTTGTCTTTTTTTTCCTTCCACAAAAAGGATAGTTTTGTCTTGTACTTTTCCCGTTACACTTTTCACTCTTCTTCTGCCGAGAATAATATGATATGTGCAAAAAAAGTCTTGTTTTCTCCTGTGTTGTGTGCTTTGTCTGCTCTACAAAGTGCATGCTACGCTTTTTCTTTTTAGCAAATGCATTCTTCCATTAAATTATATTTGTAAAAAGTAAAAGCATCAGCGTAGTAGTCATGATTTTTTGTAAAAAGTAAAAGCATCAGCGTAGTCGTCATGATTGTCGTCGGAGCCATCTCATGATTGTAGATATAAATGCTTACTTTTCCTACTTCAATTTGTCTCGTTTCTCGACACAAAAAATGCTTTATTTTTATTATGGCCTATATATTTATAATGCGCTTTTGCTTGTGTATACGCGTGCATTTATTTTTTTATATGCAGAAAAAAATACTCTGTATTTTTGAGTTCCTTGTACCGGAACTACTCGCTTTCGCTTTTCTCTCACAGCGATAAAATGAATGTCCGCTGTCTTTTTCCTTTCTTCTCGATTATTTTTATCATTTGTATTTTTTACATTGTTCCATCTCGCGTGTGACTTTACAATCTTTTATAAGATGAACATCATCATCATCATCACCGATATATGCAAGTTGTTTCAAAACTTTTTTTCTTCCTTTTTCCAGTAATGTTTATGGAGTACCATAATATACTGACATTACTACATACTAAAAGAATCCATGCGGTTATATACAAAAGAGCATATATTTCCTTTTTTCAACAAGGGCAGTCTAGAGTAACAACCAAGTATGTAGTACCAAGCACTTAAAAAAATTTCTGGGTCGACGAAACTGGAATAGCCAAAAAAAGACTTTTACTACAAAAAGAAAAAAGTGGTGTATCCAGAAAAAAATATATTTGCCACCAGCCGGTTTTTATAACGACACATACAGTAATCATCCAAGAAGATGGGACGAGTAAAAATAAGGAAAATAGCAAGTTTAGCAAAACACATACACTCGCTCTCTCTCTCTCCGAATTTTTATGTTTAGAAGCGTTTCCTCCGTCGCCTTGTACGATGAAAAGTAGTAGCACCAGCAAGCGTTTTTCCTGGTGATACACTTACTTGCTCACATTCATATCTTTTTTTCTTCTAACGCGCCGCACTTTTGCACAAAGAGATCAAATTTTATTGCATGTAAACGGATACCATTTTTAAATAATGTATACAATATAATGTGGAGTTCAGCAAGCGTTTTTCCTGGTGATACACTTACTTGCTCACATTCATATCTTTTTTTCTTCCTTCTAACGCGCCGCACTTTTGCACAAAGAGATCAAATTTTATTGCATGTAAACGGATACCATTTTTAAATAATGTATACAATATAATTGTGGAGTAGCTGTTTTTTCCTGAAGATAAAAAATGTATCTATCCGTGTGTGTAAAGTGTAGATACAAATCAACACACACACACAAAATCTATACACGAGTAATATGAGCTAGTATTTTTTATAGAAAATTGTATTAGCTTCAGTCAGTAGTCTTGTGCTACTGCCTATTTTTATAGATGCTTTGTAAAGGCATCAGTATTGAGACGGCGGCGGGTACCTTATGTCTGTATAAATGTATATGAGCAACTGTCATTTTGGTCTGGTGAACAGATAACTTTTTTTCTCCGACTTCTTCCTCCCATTTTTCTAATGGTGAGCTATATTCGCTGTCCAAATGGCTAGTACAAGTGATTTTTCCAAAAAGTCATGCGGATGGGAAAAGGAGAAGAAGGGGGTAATGCACTGTTGTAGTACTTATTTGCAGTGGTGGTGGAGGTGGAGGTGGAAGTATCGGCAGTGGCTCTCTGGTGGAGTAAAATCCACCACACATGATGATAATGTTTATGTACATTTGTAGTGGCAGGAAAGCCACACTTAAGATGGGAGTTTTCACTCTCACTCAACTTTACTATCTACTCTTATTGGCTTACCGTCAAAAGATTTTCCTGAATGCTTGCTACTGAATACCACTACTACCACCACTACGCTCCCTTTTTTGCAACATTCTCTCTGGAGAAACGAAAGAGAGAGAGAGAGAAAATGGGGATGAGTGAGTACAGAGTGGAGTGATGGAGACTCGGAAAAAAAGGTTTGAAAAGGATGATGAGCAAATGGACTGACGTTAATTTTACTGCAGAGCGATAGTCATCAGCATTTATTGAGAGAGAGCTTTGTAGCATAATAACAGCAGGAAGGTGTGTATATTGTATATCCTCTCTAGTGAAATGGGAGAGGAGGGGGAGGAGGAAAAAAATAAAATAAAAGTTGGTTGGTTGTGACAACATTATTTCAGTTTGGCTGGTCTACTGTCGGAATTTCCTTGAGACGAGCCAAGTCCTTGAGTCATTTACTATATTTCTTTTATACGTGCTTCCACTTGCACAAGGCTGTTTAAATGCAATGAATGGTACCGGTTAAAAAAGGGAGATGGAATTTCCTTGAGACGAGCCAAGTCCTTGAGTCATTTACTATATTTCTTCTATACGTGCTTCCACTTGCACAAGGCTGTTTAAATGCAATGAATGGTACCGGTTAAAAGAAGGGAGATGGGAAAAACAGGCTCTTGTTTTTTTCTGCCAGAAAAAAGAAGATAATCAACATTGCCACTATTCTATGATATGATTATAGGTGGATTCACCTTGACATTGAAATAGCTACTGTTACTCAACTCATCCACTCAACTTGGTATACTTTTCCACAAAAAAAGTTTAATTTTGAATGAATTTGGATGCATGAAACAAAAAGCCTATACGTTATACTATGATAATGCACACAATATCATTTTATAACAAAAAAGTTGAGAAAATGTTTCCTTTTTCTAAAGGAACAACTCATCATGTTGCTCCATTGTAATCCTTTTCCCAATCCTCTCATTAGTTCTTGATGGTCCTTTGCATGTGATGGAGTGATAACAGTTTGTTGAAGACAAGGTGGGGAAAATAACGATGAAAATGAGAGCCGAGCAGTGGAAAGTGAGTGAGGCTTTAAAACTGCATAATATTATGAGTGTATATACCTATCCAAAATAAAGTACTACAAAAGCGTACATGAGTAAACGAGATGCTTTCTCTTCTTTGTGTTTTTTCCTATACCTTCACCACCACCACATCATCAGCCCGACACTAGAAAAAAAGTTTGGAATTGGTAAGCGAAAAAAGAGAGATGCTCAGTTGAGTTGTTGTAATATTTATATAAGCTTGTTTTAAGGGTATATATAGGATATATTCAGGAAAAATTTTTTTTAGAAAAAATATAATATATAATGCCTACCTACTCTATTATACCTATTTAGATAATTAATACTCGTAAAACGTCTGTCGACTTGTTCAGTTTTACTCTCGTACTTTCCAGTTTTCTCCGCAACAAAAGGAAAAAAGTTTTTTCCTCGAATTTTTTGATGGAGAGATAAGACGTTGCCACTAGACTTTCAAATCATCCTAATTTTCTGATGAAATATGGAGCAAGTATGTACCACTCCACACCACACATTATATCTTTTCTCCCCTTCCATGTTTCTATATACTTGTGAATTACTTAAAAATGAAGTTTGGGTTCTATCTTCGAGGTTTATACGTGTATGTATTTATTAAAGATAAAAAATACTTTTGATACTTAACTTGAAGAGAGAGAGGTTTCAACAATAAGTTTTATACTCACGCCGATAGTCATCAGAAATTTTGAGCACTACCACCACCGCTACTTATTACGCCTTCAAGGAATGAATAAAATAAGCTCTAAATGCTTTAACGGTTAGAAAATAATGAAATCAGTCAAAATTGAGGATGAAAAGTTTACAGGGTAAGAAAACCCATGAATGAACTGATTTTCTATTTTGCTCTGTCTCTGAACGTCTAATAAAATTCCAACTCATCAACATCATCATCATCTTCATCGTCATTTTCCACAACTTTTGATCATTCAAGTGGCAAATGCGTCATTTCCTTTTTTTAAAGAATAAAAAAATCACTAGACAGCAGCGTAAAGAAAAGGAGCAGGAATACATATTTTTATATCAAAGCAAGTGCCTCCATCATTTTACCAGAATTGTTTATAGACATATCTATAAAGACAAGATGACAAAAAGCATATAAACCGGCGCATATGTAATGGGAGGAATTCATGCGTAAATTTATTTTTATGATTGTATGAATACTGAAATTCCTTTAAACTCCCAACAACCTTGAGTGCTGCTTTAACAGATATAATTTCCATACTTTTTTCTTCTTATTTTGCTTACATATTTTTTTGAAGATTGAGCGAGTAATTTAGTGAAGCGAAGTGTATGTGTGTGTTTTGTGGGTAATGTACTTTCTACGGTAATGCGAAATTCATAACATGAGCAGAATCAGCATCTGCACACACATAGCTTTCTTTTTTCTACCTTTATGGAGCATTCCAGGTAAGAAAAATGTACACGCAAAAGAAAAGGAGCAGCAGCCAACGAGAAGCGAGTTTAAGATTTTTTTCCAGAAAAGAATGAAGCAGCTGGAAAGAAATATACCTTCTTTCTTTAGAGACTACACATATTATTAATAACCAGGCGTATAAAATTCTTTTTTTCTCTTTGGGTATACCATCCTGCTCTTGAATAACTAGAGACCTTGTGTGTACTTACACATGTACTGAAAGAAAAAATATATATAAAGATGCTGCCATCATCGCACAACTCCCACTACGACGACTACACTACATTCTCTCCTCAAGACAGTGTAAGCATGCTTGATCGCATTTATAAGTTATCTTTACGCTTATACGCACCAACGTTAGAAAAAGCACGCCATCATCGTCTTCGTCGTCATCATCGTTGTCATCATCATCATCACCATCAAAATGCTTAAACTAAACCAGTGGTAGTGAATCAAGTGATGTATAAAAAATAAAGATGGTAACGTAAAAAATAATATTATCGTTGTCATCATCATCATCACCATCAAAATGCTTAAACTAAACCAGTGGTAGTGAATCAAGTGATGTATAAAAAATAAAGATGGTAACGTAAAAAATATAATATTTGTGTGCGTTATGTTCCCTAATGTGCATAATAATATATAACACATACCATTTTGCTCGCATGCCCTTTTCTCTTGCTCTCACAAGTTTTTTCTCTTCAGGAAAAAAATTCTTTCTCCGGAAAAAAACACGCAAGTAGTTTCCCTTAAGGGACGCACGCATAATATTCATACTTGAATGAGGCAGTCAAGTCAGTTCACTACTCACTTAAATTCAATACACTTGACTGACTAAGGTGTAGTAGTTGTTGTACGTGGCAGTTGGATAGATACAGATGACCTGGCTGAAAACGGGAGAAAATATATATATAATATTGTGCAGGCTCAAGTGAACCTTTTTCCTGTCTCATCATGCGTAACTTACGTTTTATCACTTTGAAATACTCCACTTTTTTCTCACTTTTCCAGCTTCAGCAGCACAAGAGCTCTCTATGAAAAACGCTCTTGCAAGAGAAGAATTGTATCTCTCCATAACTTTTATTTATGTACAAAAAAAGTATAAAAAATGTGTGCAGCATGTAAGCACTCTTGCTGTTTTTGTTGTTAGAATGCTACTACTGCGTTGTTGTAAGTTGTGGTGGCGGTGGCAGAAGAAAATGCTCACTGATGATATGGTAGTGGTGTGGGGCAAAACTCTATATTTTTCTGGTGCAACTACACCACCACCTCCACCAGCACTCGTAACACAATATCATTATGATTGTAACTTATGAATATGCTTGTGATGGTGGTGGTGGTTATGAAAGCAGTAAAAAATATGCTTTATGCTTATCCTCTTTTTTTTCTCCGAGCTGCGATGTTGTTGGTGCTACTAAAACCAAGTTTTATGAATAGTCGCATGTTTAGCCAAATGCATGCATGTATAAATGGTGCATACATAAAAAAATGAAAAGTTTAGTAAAAAAGATCTCTCCTTGATTTTTTTAACACCCGGAAATCTCAGAAAACCATATTGTATGTTGCGCTATGCTGTGAATAAAAAAAAGTGTTGATGCACACATTGTGGATATTGTACAAGCGTGTAGGGGTATTCAAGGGATAAAGGCAGCAGCAACTAGAAATAAGTTTGAGTTTAGTTTGTGTAATAATAAAAAAGGTTTAGCATATGCAACACAAGCAGAAGTACGTAGTTGGTTGGTTGGTAATGCACAAACTTCTAAACTTATTATTTGAGCTTTCACTTTTTATAGTATTTTTTGGAGAAGGAAGAGGAGGATGAGGGTGATGGTGGTTGTAGTAGAAGTGGTTGGTTGAGATGATGATGAAGATGGGTTTTACTGGATAACTGCCGTACTTAAAGAGGTCTCTTTTGCTCAATAATACCATCCCAGCGTGGAAAATGGTAAAGTGTAGCAAAGCAATAAGAGTCTCTTGAAAGATATCTCAAGAAGGAAAATGCACTTTTTATTCCCCCAGTGCATCATACTTTATGAATTACATGCACTTAAGAGCATCATGATGTCGACCATGTTTCTCAATTTCCCTTTTGTTGTTGATGATGATCATCAGCATGGCTGTTCTTCTCCCTTGGTTTCACTTTGGTTTTGTTGCATGGCATGTTAGTATTCTTATTATAATATTATACGCATTCAATTCAAAGAACAGGAAGTAGAAGAAGAAGAGGAGAAAAAAAGAGAGTGAGAGCTATATTTATTGTGGCTTGGCTTGGCCACTATTTTCCTTTTCACTGAGAAAAAAACCCTTAAAATATGATTATGACGTGTATTATCGCAATGATGATGGTGATGGTCTACATGCCTTTCAAAATATATCACTGTCAACTAGTGTATAAATATAAATACACTACAACATTCCCTCCCTCTCCCTCCATTCAGTTCCCACTCAAAAGTAAACTTGAACAATGTCGTGATATATTTTGCAATTTATTAACGAATAAATGGAAATAAAGGTGAAAAATGTTGGCATGATGCATGCATGCATATTTTTGGCTGCTTTTCCTTTCGTTTCGAGTTTGAAAGGAGGAAAGTTTCATTGGAATGGCAAAACATAAATGAAAATACACAGCGTTGGAATCCTTGGAACAGCACAGTAGCATTATTATTTTTATTATTTCCTGTATAACATCATATTATACCACTAATGATATTAAAAACTACCAAATTTACCTGTACCAATCAACAGCATTATGAGAACCGGGATAAAATAATTAGCCTAATAAAGGTGAAAAATGTTGGCATGATGCATGCATGCATATTTTTGGCTGCTTTTCCTTTCGTTTCGAGTTTGAAAGGAGGCAAGTTTCATTGGAATGGCAAAACATAAATGAAAATACACAGCCTTGGAATCCTTGGAACAGCGCAGCAGCATTATTTTTATTATTTGCTGTATAGCATCATAATATACCACTAATGATATTAAAAACTACCAAATTTACCTGTACCAACCAACAGCATTATGAGAACCAGGATAAAATAATTAGCCAACTTCGATGATGCCATATTAAATTTTGTCAGTAAAGCAGTGGCTGTAACAGTTGCAGGTTCGTTTTTGTCCTTTTGCTCTCGGAGTATTTTGCTGTATCTTGTCAAATTAACGAGGTTTCATTTTTCATAATGAACTTGGGTCGGATAACGACCTTCTGATATACTAAAAAGCAAGATTACTTCCATAAAGTTTGATGTTCGAAGCATGAAAGGCCTCTTTTTATAAAACGAAAATATTATTAATCCTCTTTACTTAAAAGCTTACTCATTAATCTTTAATTTAATGATGAGGACACAAATGGGCGGATGATCTTGCCATCAGAGAATGCCAATCCGAGGAGCAAACAAAAGTGCAAAATTCCTTTTTTGTGATTACAAGCATCAAAAGCTAATAGGTAGGTAGCTAATATATAAATACATACAAATATATATTTCAAGCAACAATGGAAAAATATGTTCTATAGATAGAGAGAGGAAATAGTAAGTATCACGCTCTAATTCCTAGCATCTATCTATCTATCATAGTGATCATCATCAGAGATATTAAAAAGATAATATGCAGAGGAGGAGAAGACTATTGGTTTAATGTATAAAGCTGGAAGCTGGAATGATCCACTGTTTTTCCCTGTATCCCTTTTTTGTTTCATGCTACTTTACTATTTATTAGAGTGGGTAAGTACGCAAATAAAGCATCATCATTTTTCAGTAGGAGCAGCAGTTCTATGGCTCAAGGCTCAAGCGAAAATGTTCAATTGCCGGAAGGCAGGGAGTATAATAATATGCTTGCTTGCTATATAACAGATTTACAACGTTACTCTATTCTTCTGTTATGATTATATATATTACTTGAGTGTCAAGGCTCAAACGAAAATGTTCAATTGCCGGAAGGCAGGGAGTATAATAATATGCTTGCTTGCTATATAACAGATTTACAACGTTACTCTATTCTTCTGTTATGATTATATATACTACTTGAGTGTCTGTGCCAAAAAAGATTATCATCGTCATCATCATCATGATCACCATGATCATGTGAGCTGTATAACCAAATTCAAGGGAGCATGTAATCTGATCCATTCAAAGTGAAACGTAGACGGATCGTATTATTTTTTTATAATAAAATTCGTTTCCCCATAAAAACCAACTCATGGCGTATTCTAATAAGATTGTATTTAACTGTATGCATCAGCACACAGGGAAAAACACACACGAGAAGGCTACAAGACCAAATATCTAGATAAAAACCAAAAGAAAATATTAGAGCACCTTGACACGAGTTATGTGAAAGTAATATATTGATAATGTAGAAATGTATATAATATGGGCTATATAATCTCGTTTATATCTTTATTTAAAATGTATAAATATATTAAAAAATTCTATATTATAGACTACATAACACTTTTTGTGTCACATTTTTTCAGGAAGAAGAAAATAGGTGGATTCACTTTCTCTCTTCTTCTCCTTCTCCTCTCCTTATCATAAAAACGTATTTTTTTGTTCCAAAAATAGCAGAGAGGAATTCATCCGTTCAGCGTTCGCCCACCACTACAGCTCCCTCATGTAGAATAATATGGCATAAACAGCCGTGTCAAATTTCCGGGTTGAACCATCATCGTCATCTCATTGATAAAATATAAAAAATGTATATTCATCTCTCTACTTTTATATAATATTTAGCATAAAAAAATTGTAGATGATTTTGGTGCATATCCTTTTTATTTAACTGGCATAAAGTCCCCCAAAAACTTTTTATAAAAAATCTCAGAACAGCATTCATATTGCAATGTTGAAAGTTTAATACAAAATATTATTAGCGTCAGCAACACCACAGCGGTGGTGATGCTAAGGCCAGCATAATAATAATAATATGTATACGCAATAAAAGAATAAAGTTACAAGGGAAACTTTCCATTTCAAAATGATACATTTAGAAAGGATGTCTTTACATATATAAGAACGTGTGCATTAAAGTGAATGGGCGAACGAAGCTGTCGTCCTGCTAGCTGCTTGCTTCCTTTAACTTTTTTTCTCCCTAAATAATAATAATAATAATATTCTCGCCCTGTTTTGTTCCCTCTCGTTTTCTCTCGTCTGTAAAATGATATTATGTGCAGAGGAGATGCGGATGGAGAATTTTATATATGATAAACGGAAGAACAGCTGGATCGAGACTTTTTTTACTTGAGAGTGTCTCGGGGCAATTTTTCTCGTATCTGCTCACACAAAAAACTCTTCCATAAAATTCCAGTCGAGTTAGCACTTTCTCCAAGACACAAATTATAGCCGGTGGACATGATGACATCATCTGCCAGCATTGTACAGAGAGAGAAAGGGGAGGAGGTCCATGTAGATTCAATATTGTGTGAGCTGCTTAGCTCTAGTTTTTTTCTTATAAGAGGCAAGTTGAAATAATAATAAAAAAGTTATACAGTTGCCCTCTCCATCGTCTCACCACACCACCACCAATGGTCCACTGCTCAGCACTTAACAATAAAGCTCACTTGTGGATGATGATAGCACAGCTTATATAGCACGTGATTCCAATAGATTGTTATACATTTTTTTACAAGTGGGCAGGA
>JAANSP010002016.1:0-13743 GCA_036850745.1 Homidia socia | reverse complement strand
TTATTGTTCGTCGGCACTTGTTATCCGAGCACAAAAGAAAATAAAAAAGGGGAAAAAATATTTGACAGTAGTCATTTGCCTAGCCATACATCATCATCATATTTTAAACAATGATTTTTTTCCTTAAATACAAAAAAACCTTTATTCAATTTTTCATTTCATTTATTGCAAGGTAATTACAGTTTGACCACCTTAAATTGATGTTATATTGCCAATATGAAAATTTATGGCTGTATAAAAAAGAATCATCATCGCCATTCACCGATTCACCAAAGCAAACCACACGCACATCACTCACTCATATTGCATGCCACACACAACACACAGCATCCTTTTAACCCTTTACTTATTTATGCAAACAAGTTTTTTTTCTTTTTTAACATTTTCCATTTTCTTCAAAAAATGTAATTATTATTTTATTTAAAAAATTTAATCACGACAAAAAATGAATAAATCTGGTGAAGGAAGATATGATGACGATCATTATCGTTACCATCATCATGACATGATATTATTTTGTTGCTTCTTGGACTTTGCATATGAAGAAAATAATCGATTTTTCCTTTAGAAAAATTCAATTTATAAACAGTAAGAATCGTTACATAGCTGTACTGTGATTTGGTATGGTTTATGAAGTGGCGGAAAGTTTTTTTCTTGTTAATTTTTTTCTTCAAAATTTGCATATTTTTTCCGAAAGTGTATATTCAATCATACACATTGAGGTTACACAATCGGCTAGAAAGAATCACTGAGCTTTAGATTAAATTGCGATTGAATAACCGAGAATGACTCGTCGTCACATCAGTCATCCTCGTCATTATGATAAGAAAAAGGGAAATTATAAAAAAAGATAATCGTACGTTATAGCGTGGCTGTCGACGTCAGTGACAAAACGCAAACCACATAAACAAAAGACCTACTTGTTCAATAGAAAAAGAAGTAAAAAATCAGATGAATTAAACTAACTAGCTAGTCAATAAAAAATACTGTGCGTTTTTGTCCTGTTATTTTTTTGTTGATTAGCTGCTGCTACTGCTGTGCTGCACAAAAGCGTAAATGAATAACGATAAAGTTTTCTCTTTCTCTCTTTTGCTGACATCCTAATTAAATTTAATTTCGCCTTTTGTGGCAACCGTGCTGGTGGCTGTTATTATTATATTTTGTTTTTGTACATGTGTATGATTTAATAATCGCAACCTCAACAAAAGCAAAGTAATTTGTTTGAAGATTTTTTTGTGTGATTGTTGAGATTACAACACACACACACAAGTCACTTGTGAAAAGTAAAGATAAAAGGAATTTTGTGTATTACGCCACTATGCATGCCACAGCAGCCGTATACTTTAGTTTTTTATTAGTTTATTACAATTTTTGGCAAAGTATAGAGTGCGGTATGTGTTGCTGTGAGTGCGAGCTGAATATTAATTAGCGAAACAGATGATAAGTAATAATAAATAATGACAAGTGTGTGTGGAGTAGAGATAGAGATGGGGATGAAAAAAGAGACAACTTCATAAAAGTACATGATGATGAATATGATGAGCGTCATCTGTATCCCTCCTTATTCTCGTCCACTTGATTTACTTGCATGTTTTTGTGTCTTTTATGTCGCTGTGTTTGTACTGAGAGTATGAAAAATAAAAGAAAAAATGAGTGATGAGATGAGAAGAGAAAAAGAGGGATAGAATATGAGATGTGTTGAAATGGAATGATTTTTGATGACAAGTAGGAAAAAATATAGTGAGCCAAAAGAGCTAGAGCACTTTTTGCTGATTCGGTATTATTTATTACCATGTACATATTTTTTATTTTAATGCACTCCATAGTTTGTCTGTATGTCTCTCGTGTGATTTTATCCTAAATACGCAATACCTACAATGATGATATATACACGTCTTTTAAAATAATAATTTCATGTTTCTGTGTCTTTTATGTCGCTGTGTTTGTACTGAGAGTATGAAAAATGAAAGAAAAAATGAGTGATGAGATGAGAGGAGAAAAATAAGGATAGAATATGAAATGTGTTGAAATGGAATGATTTTTGATGACAAGTAGGAAAAAATACAGTGAGTCAAAAGAATATTATAAGCTAGAACACTTTTTGCTGATTCGGTATTATTTATTACTATGTACATATTTTTATTTTAATGCATTCCATAGTTTGTCTGTATGTCTTTCGTGTGATTTAATCCTATAGGCATATCCAATACCCATCATGATGATATGTACAATAAAATAATCTTAAAATAATTATTGCTAATTTGAAATTTATTTTGTTTCTTTCAGGTAAAAGCACTTTATTGTACCAGCCATTACAAAACAGCACCAAAGTGGAACTGACTAGACTGGCGGTTTAACAAAATGGCAACTCTTTCAAAAAGCTCAAGTAAAACTAATCTGTAATCCTGATCTAGATACTTTCATACTTTTGAATTACCTTTGAAAAAACAGCTTACATAATACACATCCATTCATCATCATGTCTTGTCAATGTGGTAGGCTTAAATAATGAGAGCAAAATCAAGTAGTCCTAGATCAACATGAGTGAATATTACAATAACGGAGTGGGGAACAAAAACAAAAGAAAAAAATAAATCAAGTACACTATTCAGCTCTTCTTTTAGCATAATAACGCGAGTATGTATAAAACGACAATGTCAAAATACAAAGCCATCATCATCCTAATGCACGCACATTGCAGTGCACAAGGCACTTGACAAACCTGGTGGTTTGATCGAACCAAAAACTGAATCTCTGCTGCTGATGATCAAAATCATCACGTCGTATTATTATCATCCTGGCCTCGCTCCTGCTCACATGCTTATATATTTTTCATCCCAGTTCTACTTTACTTTGGGTAATCTTCTCCTCTTTTCATTTTTTTTCTCTGATCTCTTTGCGAAATGAGTGCGTGCGTGGTGTATGCATTTTCCTTGCGATACAATTTATTTGATGATGACTATACCACCAAGCAAGAGGATGATTTTTCTCGTTGAGGATTTCCCATCGAAGCTAGTCAAGTGAGCGAGCTTATGCCAGGAAAAAGTAGAAAAGCTGTTAGCAGTGGATTTTGCTGACGTGATGTGATAAATACGAAGCGTGCGGTGGAGTAGCATATAAAGCGGAAAACGTGTGTGGCGGAGTGGGAACTTGGGAATAGTAAGTAGTAAACTTCATCATCATACTCGGGATTATACCGATACCGATGATGATGATCGCAACTTGATTGCATTTTCATACGGATTCTAAAATAACAAAAGGAGATACCTGTGTGCTGTATGCCGAGTTTAGCATTTCAATTTTTACCATGATATTTTTAATAATTGTTTATCTAATGAGAGAAATCGTCATCTCACATTAAATTTGCCATTTCTATTTTGATACTTTTTTCTCTCATTCCGCCAATTATATATTTTTTGCAAATCATCATCATTCTACAAAGTTTTGGATGAAATGATCCTCAGCAGTGTATTTGCTGTATGCAGAGTTCGGCATTTCAATTTTTGCCATGATATTTTTAATAATTGTTTATCTAATGAGAGAAATCGTCATCTCGCATTTGAAATTTGCCATTTCTATTTTGATACTTTTTTCTTTCATTCCGCCAATTATATATTTTTTGCAAATCATCATCATTCTACAAAGTTTTGGATGAAATGATCCTCAGCAGTGTATTCAACGTCCCGAAAAATTAAAATAGAATCACAGCGATACATACACACAAGTTGTGGGAAACTAGCACATTAATGCAACTACTACTCGTTATTTTCTCTCAAAATATCCCACGCTTTAGAATATGTCTAGTGAAAAAGCCTTGTTTCTATTCCCTAATTCTTTTCACTAATCTAAGCCGTTTATACGCTTTATTTGTACAAGAGCACACAATACTCTCTCTCTCCTATTGTCTTTTTTCCACTGTCATGTGTAGCTGTTTACTAGTCAAATGTGCATTAGCATTTAGCACCATAAAACAGCTAGCAGTAATTTTTCCACTACCAAAAGTGTATATAGAGTAAAGTGAGAGTGTGCTCTGAATAATGCATGTAAAATACAAAAACGAGGAAACAAACGCCACACCACCACCACCACCACTAAAAACAAGAAAAACTTCTACTTTTTATTGTCACAAATGCCATAATACTCACTACGACTACTGCTACAAAACAGCTACTTTGTAGTAAAATTTTCCACCGCCACCACCACTTTTAATATGCATGCATTCAGTAGTAATATAACGGCAGTTGTTGTAGTAGAAAGAGTGAATGAATGACATAAAAAAGGAATCTCCATGCAATACTGTACAAGAGAGAAAGAGAGAATAATGCTAAAACCGCTTTCTGTATGCATAGCATTTCTAAACAAAAAATGGTTCTTGAATTTGCTGCTGCTGCTACCTCCACCACCACTCAAAACCAAAACATGGCAAAAAAAAGAGTTGAAAGGATTTTACTCCTTTTTCCTGCATTGTTCTTAGAGAGATACTGGCTGCTTCCATGATGTTTAGGTAGGTGAGTTTGAGGCTGCCTGCATTCTGCATTATGGTGTGTTGCTACCAATGTTGTTTGATGACTGATGAGTGTTTTTGGGATACAGCACTCGAAAGGGTAGTAAACCCAGTTACAAAAGTTATATTGTTACAACAAAAGGTGTGGAGTAGGCAGGCAGCAGAGACACTGGTATATATAATCGTAAAGCATTATTTGTTGCTTTTGTTGCGGTGGTTGTAAAGCTTTTTTGGATGAGATGCCACACATTCTCTCAGAGCAAAGCATAATATACCTTGTCATAAATTATGTTATGCCCTGGCCAGGCGTAGCTTTTGTTTTTGTAGCATGTAATATTCTAATAAGCTTGCAAAACTCATAACAGTATTTTCTATTGCCATCTTTGCTTTTCATCATTCGCCGCTGCTGCTGTGTGCAAACTTTAAAAATCTTTCAGCAGGTTTTCAGACTACATAATATTTTGCATAGCAATTTTTTTCCTGTGCAGCTGAAGGTGCAAAATGCGTAATGTGACGTAAGTACATTTTACACGCATTTTCCATTCATACCAGAGAGATTTCTCTTGTTTAGTTATGTAAGAGGCGAACTCTCTGCGTTCTGAACAATGTGTATGTTTTTCTAGACCTGTAGCCTTGCTCTCTGACTGTCTGACTGAACTAAACGCAAAAATTTTCTGTTGTATGAGCATACGCACACAACGTTACAAATGACTCGCCAGAGATGCATTAGCGGTGAACCGAACAAACGAAACAGGCTTTTTGCCAGAGAGCGCAGAAAATGAAGAAGAGCAGCATGTGAGCTTCGTGTGTTGTTGATGATGATGACGATGACACGGACAAAGAGTGTAACATTATTATTATTATTACGTTATGTACTTATCTGGGGCCTGGGACCAACCAGACCAGACCAATAGACCACCATGTCACGAGGAACAAGGAACTTGTTCTCTAGCGAAAAAAGGAATGACATGCCATGCGGATATATCACGTAGCACGTTATGCCATGCAATTTTCCCAAAAACTATACATTTTTTATTCTATCGAATTATCATCCTCGTCTATGAAAATCCTTCCTATTTCTCCGTCTACTACTATGGTGTCTGTATGCCAAAAAGCTAAAGTGAATGTCCTTTGAAAAAAGGAATCAAGTAGTAAAATGCGTATGGTGATGCGGTGATGATGAGGATGATCAAATGATTATGTGTTTTGGCTTGGCATCTTTTCTATGGCTGTTGAGAGAGAATATGTGTCAATTACGCGGATCTTCATATGGCACCACTGAGCAGAGAGATCATTCTTCTTGACTGAATGTGTGCTGATGATGATGACGATATTGATGCAGGAACCAGCAGCGGTTCTATTGCAGTAGTAGTGAGGAAGCTATACCTATAAACTTGTCGATGACGATGATGGATTCATTTATTTTATTATTATGAGCTTGCAAAGTATAATAGCAATAGTTATAGCCATGTCTACTGCCTTTTTCCTACTGCAAAAAAATATCCTGTGAGATTTGTCGTTTTTTATGTGCGTGTTTATATCTGATCTGAGAATACTACCCCGTCGTCGTCGTTTGAGGCAAGAGTGTGAAATATTTTTTGGTAGCAGGCAAGCAGAAGCAGTTGCTGGTGGTGCGGTGGGTTAACTTGACTTGATTTCTTTAGTGTGCCAGAAGAAGTTTCACGACTCACTGACTGCCACCACACACACACACAGTCATATTATTTTTTTTAAGGAAGTGGGCTATATAATATTAAATGTGTGTATGGCCAACATAGTTAGTGTCGTAGGCAGCCGCACACAAACAGGCATACTATTGACTTAAATTGAATGAGTGACATGCGATTTAGTATACCTATGAAAAAAAATCCTAAAGGTATATACCTAAGCAGACAGGCAGGCATGCTAGTTTGGTGGAGAGAAAAGAGACATTTTTATGTTGCCATTTCTTCTTTTCGCATGAGAAGACAAACTAGAATGCCAGAAGCCGGGAGAGAGAGAGAAAGGAGAAGTGTAGAGAGAAAAATTATATTAAAAGCATGAAATTGGCTGCCTCTGCTACTTTTTCATTTTATTATTAGCAATATGTGCACCTTTTGATATAGCCGCATGTTAGGTATACGGCTAAGCTGAAGATAATCGATGGTAGTAAGTAAAATGGCAAAAAATACCAAAAGTTCAAGAAATCTGCACTCTTTATTTAAAAAATTAGGTTAAAAAACGCCCCCATTTACGCATTGATTTGTTTGAAACTAAAAAACCAAGATTTCTATTTTGATTGCAATTTTGTAAAAACCTTTTCCAGAGAATAGCCATAAGCCATATTAATAAAAAGTATTAAACTGAAATTATCGAGGATAATACACTTTTGCAATTTTACAAGGGACAGGATAATCCATACTAAATCCATCGATTATTAGTTTTTTAAAATTTGCTTTCAACTCCACTCAATTTTTTTCTCCGTTTTCAATTTTTAAGCAAGGTAGTCACCAAAAATTAAAAAAGGGTGGGAAATATTTTATAGATTTTTTTATCTCTCTCTTGAAAAAAACACGACCGTTGCAAAATAAAAGTACATGTACATTACCACATATATTTAATGATTTTTTTCTGCAAAAGATAAACGATTCTAGTGATAAGCAAAAAAATATGCTCATAATAGGTAGTCTAGTTAATTCAGTAGCAATTCTCCCTACCCGTCCTATTCTTTTACAAAAAATACTAAAAAGTATTTAAAGTTTATTATTATAACGTGCTCTGTTAATAATAATAAATAAAAGGAGTAATTGCATCTTTTGAAACTTTTATTATTTCATTCAATTTCAAATTTCCTCCTCCTTGTTTTTCCCTCTGGGATAGTAATAATAATGTAATATGCATTTACATTTTATAACGATAAAGCAACAAACAAGATAGGCAATATCAACAGCAAAAAATTTTTGTCGCGTATCCACCCATTTCTACAAGTGTATAAATTCTCTGCAAATGTCTTTTTAAACGGTTTATGTGGGGAAAACAATTGGATAATTTGAAGAAAAATAGTCAGTAGCTAAAAAAATCATATGCTATACACACACACACCGCTATACATTATTGCACTTTTGTAATAGTGCACATATCCTTCCCTATTTATTATTAGCTTGTCATTTTTACAACGACTATTAAAACGGTATATTTGAACACAAGTTTCAATATTATTTTTGTCTTTCAGAGAAGCACTACGCCTACTCTTGTTGTCTATTACATGACTTGTATATAGCTGCCTACTCAATTCACTCGCCGTTCCCAACTTTTTTCTCCCCACCGTCATAAAAATGTTCTTTGAATACAAATAAAATGAAATATTGCAACTAGATGGTTAGAATGTTGATACGCTAGCAAAAAAATAGTAGCAAGTTGTACACGCAGTTGTCAGTACGCACATTGTAGAAAACAGTGCGAAAAAATTTGCTGAATGCCAATGATGAATGTGATGGCAATGGCAGGCGAATACGAAAAAGCATGCTAGAATAAAAAAACACAAATAAAACACGGTTGCTCGTGTGTTAAGTTGGCGTGGTGTATCATATTGCTCCTGGCGTTTTTTTTCTTTTTGCTCCCCTTCTTCCTTTCATCTTATGGGAATTCAGACAAATGCCGTCAAGAAAAATGCGTAACAGCGTAGTATACTCTGTAGCATCAGCAGCAGTGTTATAAGTTGCCGACGACGAGAGAGTGTTTTATTTTCCTATTCTCTCTCTCTCTTCTTGACTATTGAGCGTGAGAGAAAAATGAACTTGTGCAGAGCAAAGCGTGCAGTTTTTTTATCCAACACATTAAACTCTTTTGTGCTGGTGCTGGCAGCAGCGACCATGTAGTGTGTGGCAGGCAGTGGTGGCGGCATGTGCCGTGAAGATTATATTACAAGTACAACAGTCATGTTTACATTTTTACTCAATGAAAGCCAACAGCAAAGAAAAAGGAGTAAAAAGAGAATCAAAAAATCTAAGTTTTTTGGTGAAAGAAAATGAATACGGACGACGGTACAGACTACAGAATATAACAACAGATAATGCTAGTGTATATATTTTTTATCAGGTCAATGTTACAAGTTTGCAAATCCTCACTTAAAAATATACCTGCATATAATCTTGTACAAGTGCCGAAATCAAATGGGATAAATGCGTGATGCGTGTTTATTGATCTTTATCGCACACTCTGCTACAACAACAGCACAAACCAAACAATAACCAACATTGCACGATCAAAATAATAATAACATTATTTATTTATTATTATCATCATCATCGTCAAAGTCTCTTTCGGCTTGGTCGTCATCTTGATGATGACTACTAGGTCTAACCTACTAACACTATAAAACAATGGTCATATAATAAATAATATTGTGGTGGGTAGGTATATAAAGCACAGTCCAAATGATGACCATGCCGCTCTTTTTCGCATATATGTTCTTTATTTTTATTTCTCATTCTTCATCATCGTAATATAACAAACGCTTAGTTTTGTAGTCAAGAAAATAGGAGGGTGTTGAAAAGCACGACAACATTAAAACGACAGCGACAATAGCAGCAGCAGCAGCAGCGAGGACGCGACCAAACGCGATCATCATGATGACAGGACAGAAATCTCATTATTATCAAAACACATTATCTTTATTTTTATTTCTCATTCTTCATCATCGTAATATAACAAGCGCTTAGTTTTGTACAGTCAAGAAAATAGGAGGGTGTTGAAAAGCACGACAACATTAAAACGACAGCGACAATAGCATCAGCAGCAGCAGCGAGGACGCGACCAAACGCGATCATCATGATGACAGGACAGAAATCTCATTATTATCAAAACACATTATTATTACTATTACTATTATATTTTGTTTGGTCATCTCAATCTCAATATTATCGCTGCTGCCTTGCTTCTCCTCACTGTAAATCTGCTGGTTTGCTAAACACCACCACCACCGCTGATGATGATGATGAAAAGGTGGGAGTTGTGAACACGCCTTAACTTTTTATATATTGATACATTGTTGTTTTTCTAACCATTTATCCTCATGTCCTCGGATATATTGTCGTCGCGCATATTGTAATCATTTTGATCACAGCCAAAACCCAAGCATATTCTCTCACACGGAGGACGGTTTGATGTGTCATGTCATCATCGTTATCCTCCCATCAAAAATATCAATAGCAAAACCACAGCCACGCCATGCAAAATTGCTCTGCGAAAAAGTATCAACGATGATGATATATCTACACCTCTCCTGAGAATTGATGACAAGTTTTTTTTCGTCGCCCCCTCCTCCAATTTTTCTTGTGAAGGCAAATGAATCAAAATTGAAATTAATCATAATATTATAATAATAATTGTTCATTGTCATTGTAAAATTATTGCCATTATATAATAATTATTAAAGCACTGCTACTAATAATTTGACATTGCGTCACTTTTGTAATAATAATTATATTCGCTATCTAAAATTCTCTCATAAATGTGCGTGGGTAGTAGTAGCTGGTGAAGGTGGGTTTCCTTTTTGAAAAAAAAAACAATGCGTAAATTTGCATACATATCTCTAGTCCATTTTTTACTATCATTTTAATGGAATTTTCATTACAAAACGGAGATAAAATGAGACGCACAAAAAACAACAAGCGAAACCCTGGTGGAAGTGTACATATTCGTAGATGGCGTTATAAAAATAAAATGTTATTGCTTGCTAGTTTCAGTCTTGTGTGCTATATTGCTGCCATTTTACCTTGTTGACGACTGCTGACTTTATTCCCTGGTTTAATTTACTTTTCCTTTCAACTCTACATATATGGCCCAAAGTCTCTAAGGACTCATAACATATTTAATGACTTTGTCTGTTCTGCTGTTTGTCTGTCTCTAACTGAAGATGTAAAAAGTACATATAAGCAGCAAGTAAGTAAGTACCCAAGTCTCACTTTTCTTCTCGTATTCATTCATTCACTCCATCTCAAGTCAACTCTCAAACAAAACTCTTGAATACCTATTCATTCTTGTTCATGTTCTCTTCTTCTTCTTCTTCTCCGTGATAAAGTTTGCATGGCCAAGTACAAAAGAAGAGCATATTCTTCCAGAAGCAGCAGCAGTCAATGGTGGTAAATAAGTAATTAGATCAACTCGACAAGAAGAAAAGACTTGGTACAATGTAATGCCGTCGTCGTCGTGTTATTAAACTTTCTTCTTGTTATTTTCTTATTGCCCTGCTGTGTTTGTGTGTGTGCGCACAAGCTGTATATAGACAAAACAGGGAAAATATTGTAGGAGTGGTGCCGCATTGGCATAAAAGGAGCCTGGGACCCTTTAAATCTTTCAATTTCCCTCTTGTTCTTCTTGTTTTGTTAAAAAATGCCAATATTGAGCAGTGAGCCGAGAAAGAAGAAGAAGAAGCAGCAAAAGCAGCAGCTAAGCATGCAATTTTGTCAGTTGCTATTATTATTCTCCTTTTTTCCTCTTCACTCAAATTGTGCTGTTTTCTTCATTTATGCATGTAATCATCCATTTTATGCATTACTGGCAATTTTCCTCACTTTTAACTAGTAAATTCGTTTGTGTGTGTACATAAGGAAAAGTAATCATGGCAAAATAAACTAACTTCTTTTCGCACATACACTCTGCTTGTTCTCCATCGTCAAAAAATGACAATGGGAAGAGGAAAAATAATAGAATTTGTAGTATTGAAAGCTTTTCATGTTTACTACTAACAACACTACACCAGCAACTGCTGCTGATCTGCTTAAAGGAAGACGAGAAAAAAAGTAATTGGGAGCAAATTGCGTTTTTTCTCTTCTTCTTCTGAGGTAGAAAAGCAGGTATAAAGGTAACTACCTACGCATTCACTTTTCCCAACACAAAGTTTCTTGTTGATTGTTGAAAAGAAGAAAAGTACAGAATACGTAATTTTTCGCTAGACTGCTCTCAGTCTTAAGACCAACTGAATGTGTGTAGAAAAAAAGGAGTAAGCAAAGAAATGGCAAAAGACTGTGGCACGGCACCACACGAGAAATAGGATTCCATAATAAAACGCAGAGAGAGAAACGCAAGAAATGGGCAACAGTGAAAATTGCGTTGAATGCTGAGCAACTTATCGGTAATTTTTTTCCTTCTCAGTATCTATTTTAAAAGCGTCTCTCTTTTATGGATACCACGATGACGATGGCACTTTGGGGCTGAGAAAAAAATAAAAGTTTTTAAAGAAAAATGTTAGATTTTTTTTTTCGAGAAATAGGATTCCATAATAAAACGCAGAGAGAGAAACGCAAGAAATGGGCAACAGTGAAAATTGCGTTGAATGCTGAGCAACTTATCGGTAATTTTTCCCCTTCTCAGTATCTATTTTAAAAGCGTCTCTCTTTTATGGATACCACCACCACGATGACGATGGAACTTTGGGGCTGAGAAAAATAAAATAAAAAGTTTTAAAAGAAAAAAATGTTGGATTTTTTTGCTACTGGTGTCCTTTTTCCCAAACACCGCCACACCACTAAAAACACTAAAAGTACTACAACCACCACCAACTAGCAAACTTTTCTTGCTAAAGAAAAGACAGATTATCCGGGATTCTGCACCCAAGTCTAAAAAAATTGAAGGAAGCAGCTTCTCTCTCTCTCTCTCCCTCCATTCACCCAACCACCGATACCCTCATCATCATCGTCATTTTGGCAGGTGGTGTTCTCAAACCCTAAAACTTAACTACCAACCAGCTAGGCAAAAGTGTGTCGACTAGGTTGCGTTGAGCACGACAGCAACAAATATATAAGGCTTTACACACTGCCACCACCACCACCACCACCATCAAAAAACCCAATTCTCCTAACCAAACCAATCTGTTATTTTTGTCTCCTTTTCCCACTTTTCCCTTTTTCATCCTCGTGTGCGTGCTTGTGAGCTGCATGAATACACGCATTTTTTATGAACCCTTTTTCTCCTTTAACTTTTCTCTTTTTTGCATTTTTCTCTTTTTCCTCAAAGAATATAAAGCTGCTGCTACTCCAACTTTTTGCTTAAAAAAGAGTCATTTTTTGCCAGTGTGTCTTGTCTTCCCTTATCTTTCTTTCCTTTCAGCTTCCATTTTTCTTCTCCTTTCTATTCATTCCTCTTGACTGCTGAATACCAAATACATGTATATTTTTGCAACTTTGCTTCCTCTTTTGGTGAAAATGGAGCAGGGGGTGGTATGGATATTGACAAACGGTAATATTATAGGTTTGCTATTGTATCTCCTCTAAAAAAAGAAGTATCACTACCAAGCAAACAATATAATACATAATAATCATGCAATACATATTTATGACGACGATGATGATCATTCTGCTGACAGCATAAAATGTATACAAGAGAGAGGAATAAAAAAAATCAACAGCCTGGTGGCCTGGAATCAACATCGGCTTACTTATTTTCCATTTTCCTGGAAGGGAAAAACGGAAAAGAAAGCAAAACAAGAGCAAACAACAAACAAACCAGAAGAAAAGGAGCAAAAAAAGAAAGAAAGACGAACAGAGTTTTGTTTTCTTTATACATTTTTTGTCTTGGTTGGTATTCATTGGTCTGTATAGATTGACTGGGTGGTGGTGGTGGTAGGTAATAATAGTAATAGGAGTAACAACAGCACAGGGAAAACAGAGACACTTTTTTTGGATGGGCATTATATGTATACCCAGTTGTTCAACCAAAAGTGTTGAAATGGATCACTGAGAAAAAAACGTATAAAGTAGAAAAAAGGGATATCGCGACGTTGTGAATGCAATTGTGTGATTTTTTTCTAGTTCTTCCTCTGCCACAGAGGAAGAAACAAGTTTTTTCTCTTCCTTTTGAACAATACGAAGAATGAATAGAAAAAAGGGAGTATATAACACAAGTAGTCGTGGTAGTCATCAGGGAAAGAAGCAGAAAGTAAAGAAAAAGTGTATCGAAAAACCTAACCCTTTTTCTACATTTTTTGCTGAAAAATGAACTGGCACAAAAGGCATGAGGAATAATAATAAGAAGGGAAGAAGAAGGAGAGGACAAGGACATGGGATGATGATACATGCATGGTGCATATGGCGTACGGAGAGGAAAGAATTGACATGACTTTTTTGCATGCAAGGAAGAATGGGTTGGCAGAATAGGAAAGAAGATCAAAAGAAAAAATACAAATGTGTGTATGTATGTATACGTATGGTGATTGATTACTTACACATATGGGATTTTTACCAGATTTTTTCCGTGTTACA
>JAANSP010002015.1:0-13746 GCA_036850745.1 Homidia socia | reverse complement strand
AGTTGTGTGCAAGCTGAATGGAGAAATGTCTCGTGGACGCCAGATATTTCCATAGTCCACTTGTATGTTGATGCCCATGGTCGCCAAAGGGGCTAGATTTGGGCTGTCAAAGGCATTAAGACTGTCAGAGCTAACTTTAGTCACCCTGTTTCCTCTGAAGAGTTTGTGTCCAAAGTAAACAGTCACTTCGGGAATGCAGTAGTTCCCTGCAAGAATGAGTGCTCCAAGAAAATTGTCACGTCCATCAGATCGAGACTCAAACAGGGGGATCTGTGATCCAGTGATGACCACAGCCTTTCCCAAATGTTCCATCATGAATGAGAGAGCAGAAGCAGTGTAGGACATGGTATCAGTGCCATGCAAGATGACAAACCCGTCAAAGTGCTCGTAGAAGTTCTGTGAAGAAATTAAATAACAAAGTCACAAATTAATATTTTTTACTCTATACCACCATTACTAACAAAAAAATAATAGAAAAGAGTTTAGAAAATAGAAAATGCTCGTACCTTTACATCCATTGCAATACGAATCCAATCATCCATTTGCATATTGGTACTGTCCAACAAGTCTTGGTATTCATAAATGGTGTAGGTAACTCGGAACTTTTCCCCATCCATGTCCCTGTTTAATCAAAGTAAATAAAATAATAATATTGATAAATGTACAATTACTCACTCGAGATGGATTTATAAATACTAACAAATAGTTAAGATCAACAATATATGCTACTTACGGAAGACAAAGGGGAGCATTTTCAGCATTTTCTCCGAACCGTTCCCTTGCATATTCCTCATCATGCATGTGTGGAAATCTCCTTACAGTTTTCTCTAGCATATGAGGAATCGGGACAAGACTACCATTCGGTCCTCTGCTCATGCCAATGGTGCCTCCAGAGTAGATGACCAAAACACGCTTTTCATTCTTCTCCAGATCGATACTGCCGAAACTGGAGTTTCTCACAAAGCCACCACGTTGATTTATAGGACCCATTGGAGGTAGGGTAGGATTCCTGTTAAAGGAAGCGAGCTTCTTTGGATCTTGCTGTATTTCAGCGTAGTAGTTCATGACCTCGTCCTTGACGAGATGCTCAAGTTGCTTCATGTTGAAACAGTTGGCTGCGGCAGTGGCCGCTGCAGCTGGAACAGGGCCCGAGCCGTTAGTATGAGTTGCAGTCACAGACATTTTGTTTATTTGTATTGTTGTTGATTTATATAAAAAAAAATATTGTAGAGTTGATTGAAAAAGTAACGCTTTGAAACGTCAGAAATTGAGCTGTTGAACAAAAAGTCTTTCAGGTAAAAGTTGTCAGGAAAGAAGAAAATGTCTCTTGTCGAAAAAATCACTTTTACTTTTTACTGCATGATCACGGTAAACTTTTTCACTCCTCGTCGTACGTAGCACTCATTTAGTTGCTATTATTGTTATTATTGCTATTAGAGTTATTGCTTTCCATGATTAAATTGCTATATATTATTATTGGGATTGTTCGCAGCACTTGATGAGTAACAGTTATTTTCACACTGAGAGTTATTATTACTTGACCGGTTACTATTATTTGGACTATTTTCGTTATTACTTTGCTTATTACAATTACCAGCAGAGAAACGAGAACTAGCTTGGATCTTCATTAATACAAAATTGCAATTAGACACACGTTTGGTAAACATTAAAACCAAAGTAAAGGCCAACTAACTGAGAGGTGAAAAGGGGTTAACGCGACGAGAACCGACGAACGACACTACTTATGGGGTATTGTGATATTTTAAAACATCAGCCAAAAATATTTTTTACCAGCGATAATTGTGTTGGGTTTTGTTACGAGAACAGAAATAACCTGCATTTAATCACAAAAAGTGAAACTTGTGTTAAAAAGTGAATTACTTAAATTCCTTATTGCAAAGGAATTTTTCAAAAAAATAAACTTTTTTTGGTAGGTGAAAAGGAATCTGCTTTCAACAGTTTTAAACTGTATATTTGCCTTTTATATTTGTAATTGAAGTGTAAATAAATGTATTTTGATAAAAAAGCACAAAAAATTGTTTGCTTGAATATCCCTAAGAGTAAAAACTCAAAATAGATCTTGTGTACTTTTAGAAATCGCAAGAGAGAAATACAACCTGAGCAAGCAGCTAGCAGTTTGTGAATGATCAGTGGTAGCAAGAAAACTCTCCTTATATACAGCTTTTGGAGCTTTCTGCCAACTTGCTGATGTTGGAGTTGGAGAGCAGCATGCAGCGTAGCAGATTTATTATCATGGTACGCTAATGGACCAATGTAGTGTAAATGCATATTTATGCATATAGGAGTCTCCAACCAAAAGGATATAGACAAAAAAGTTGAAACCATGTGCATAAAGACACTACTGCTGTGCTGTGAGCTTGGCATATGGTTCTTACTAAGAACTATAATAGTAGAAATCATAGGACATTGTCATACGAGACGAAATGTCATCATTTTTTATTTAAAGAAAACCTATAAATTTTTCCAGCAGTATACTACATTTTACCATGTTTCTTTCAACTTGCATATAACCTACATGCCGAATAGCAATATGATGAAATAACATATTTTTATATTTTGTCGAGATTGGATTAGGAGAGGAATGAGACACGGCAAAAGCATAATTTAAAAACATATAATTATATTTTAAAAAATATCAACAAATCTCAGTCGGTTGCTCCTATATTACAAACCAATTTTGCGGCCAATATATACTCTCTCTGTCTTCTTTATTTACTTTATAAATTATAAACAACAACAGTATCCATAATTTATTCATAATATACAATAATTTCATAGGTGTTTGTTTTTGTTGTTTAGTTGGCTGGATCTCAGGAACATTGTCAAGCGTCCCGTTGTTGCAATACAGTCTGCAATATTTACTGTCTCACAATATTTTGGTGGTCCAAGCTCCAATTTGCTGTGAACCAAAACAAAAATGTTTGTTACCATCAAAAAGTTTTCCATTAAAAATAACCCTGCGCCAACTTTGTGTATCAGGTCCACCTTAAAATTGTTTTTATAGCTATTACGAAAACTTGCTGGAGACAAAAAATCTTTGCTAACCATAAATTGGACAGCGGAATAAATATAAGCATAGGTGCATGTCTTTAACCGATTAGTCAATGCTTTTAAAGGATAATAAACAACAATTAATGCGATCAAAATCAACAAAATATTGCAATAGACAGGGCAAAATAAAATGATGATCTGATTATTGTTTTTATTTTCAACAACATTAATACATATTTCATAGAAACTGAGAACAAAATATGGGTTTAGTCGATCTGAGAAAGCAATAATATGTTGAATTTGCTCAATGAATCGTTGATCCTTTCCCTCATTTATTTCATCATCATATTTTTTGATGTCACATACTCTTTTTATAAACAAACATGTGAAATAAATACTATCGGACATCGGATCATCATCCATCACCTCACATCAGATGAAACAGCGTCTTTGATGTAACTCCGTATCAAAATTAGCAGTCTGTTACATCATGTTTTACATGATTAATCTCTTAGTACGCTAATTTTGTACCGATCGTCTTTCACCATTCCAAGAGGATTTCGCTGCTGCCCTATATACCATTTGCGTAATAAGCTTCAAAGATAAACGGGTGTACCGGTGTAATAAAATCAATAAATAAAATATTAGTTTTCTTTGTCAATTTAGTAATGCGTACTTTATTAGTAATTTCAGTAAAAGCTGTAGAAAGCGAGTTTCTTAGAAGATAATGTGCGCAATAGGACTAGAAAGGTTGGTAGCATTATACCCATCTACATACATAAAGCAACAACCTGTAAAACTAAAGTACGCAAATGTACTTATTGTACCTATGATTCAATTCATTATAATTTGATTTGCGCCATAGGATTGACGATATCAATTCAAAAGGTGGTGGTACAATATAATAATTATGTATTGCCCCTTTGATCTTAAAGTGGAGGGTTGGCCGATGACATGTGCTTTTTCTTATTAATTACTCCCTATTCCTCATAACATTTCTCGTGATTTGAGTTTTATACTTTGGTACAGGAAGAGATGTGCCATCATGAGCAATCAAAGTGTCGACTTTCAACCCAAGAAATAGGAGTACGACGCAATTTCTGGGGGCGTTGGCAATATTAGCATTGGCATTATATGGTATAATATTTCTTTACTAGTAATCGTACTGTAACGAAAGGTCATCAAAGTATGTGGATTTCCAAAACAGGGTAAAATTTACGTTTTCTTGTTACACTTGACCAGTTTACAAGCCCAAATGTTCACGTTCTGTACTGATGAGGAACTATAAATAATATAAAAAATCATCAATGAAACAAAATATGTCCACTATCCACGTGAAAAGTGAATGCAATTTGGGAGGGGAGACCAACTTGAATGATTTTCATACAAATAACGAAGCCATGGTGCAATGTGAGGCAAGACTTTATATTATCCAAGCATTTTATGAGAGACATTATTTCCTTTTCAATTCAAGCTTTTACGGCTTGTGGAAGAGGTTGGAAAGAACTTTGTCAAGGCCCGAAACAATGTCAATTTTAGTAAACTGAGACTTTCAGCGCATTACAAAATTCACAGAAAGCATTGCATCTACGTTCTGTACTGATGAGGAACTATAAATAATATAAAAAATCATCAATGAAACAAAATATGTCCACTATCCACGTGAAAAGTGAATGCAATTTAATTTGGGAGGGGAGACCAACTTGAATGATTTTCATACAAATAAAGAAGCCATGGTGCAATGTGAGGCAAGACTTTATTTTATCCTATGAGAGACATTATTGCCTTTTCAATTCAAGCCTTTACGGCTTGTGGAAGAGGTTGGAAAGAACTTTGTCAAGGCCCGAAACAATGTCAATTTTAGTAAACTGAGACTTTCATTGCATTACAAAATTCACAGAAAGCATTGCATCATCTTCAAATTCTTCATTCAGGAAAACAACAAAAGACAATAAAATTTGGGGCGGGCTTTAATTTCAAGACAATTCCTGTGTATGTATATATGTTTTACTTTTTACAATATGCTCAATCAGGCAACTGGAAACTTGTCTATCCAGCAAAACCAATAATTATTGGTACTAGTTTAACGAAAAACATCTTACTTAGTAATCTAATGTATGCACCTGTTGGTTGGCATTGGTACTAGTTTTACGAAAAACATCTTACTTAGTAATCTTGTATATGCACCTGTTGGTTGGCATTTTCAGTAGCATGCAAGTAAATACTACAAGGTTCGATATAAAAAAAATGTATAGCAATTTTATAAATCCCAACAAATGTAAATATTTCCCCTTTTCTGGTACTTTTCCCTGAACATGCACAAGAAACATTTATATATGCGTTTATACAACCTTAAATATTATCAGTAATATTTTAACCCCAATAGACAAAGAAAACTTCTTGGTTGCTTTTCATTTACCGACTTCCATGGTACGATATTTTATATTGACGTATGAAACTTTGATTTCGACTCTACAAAGAAGGGAGTAAAGATATTCAAATGTACCTTTTTGTTTTGATTCAATTGCCTTATTACCTCCCTACCGATATTATTACCGAACTGGACTACTATTAAAGGGTGTGAATTTAATCAGTGAAAAACTTTCCATTGATTGACGCTCTTGCGCAATATGAGGAACCAATATTTGCCAAGTTGGTGTGGAATTCCAAATCATGTAAGTTTCCTCTTTGTAAAGTAGGTTATTTCCACGAATTGGTAAGTTTTTAACTTTGTAATTAATTATCAATAAACTGGTTTAATTGGGTATAAACCAGTGAGCAGAAAAAAGTTATATAGGATCAAATATTATCTTATGGGAAATAACTTGTAGAATTCAATTGATTGGTGTTAGTAATTATATTACATCTAGCTAGTAACAAGAAACAGTTACTTTAATGCTTTTGTCGACATTTTGTAGATTCTTATGTTTTAATTGAATGAATACACAAACAATATTTGAAGGCCAGATTATGGCATGTTAATACAAATACCTATTATAATTGTGGACAGAGTGTAATCCAATGAGTTATTATGATGCAAGCAGTTAAAATGACCTGTTTGTTTTGAACCCATGATGTTTTTGTCTTAAAACCTCTTTGTAATATAACGTAAACAAAAAGTGTTTTTTATCCAGCATTATCAGGAAAAGAACATGCACTCAAAACTATCTTGATTTTATCTCCGAAAACTGTGCCCAATCGGAAAATACTGAATAAAGTCAAGGAAATTCACTCATTCAAAGATCATTATTATTATTGATATTTACATTATTATATTCTGTCGCCCTGAAGAGTTTTTCTACTAATAATCACCTCATAATACTACAAGTAATTACTTATCAATTTTTGAAAACAAACTTAAGCTCCTTTGCTTTTCATTTCCTTTAGAGCCGATGTGTTGGATAATAATGTGAACAAAATTAATTTCATTCTGCGTATTTAAGTCAGTTACCATTCATAAGATAAAAGCCCAGAGTTGAGTTTAACCTTTGGTTTGTTTTGTTTGTAAAACTTTTCCCTCTTTCTTAAAAAAACCTACGAAAGAAACTACGCAGTTTGAAATCCTGTGATCGGGTTTAATGAATGAGGCGACGGAAAAATAATCAATGCATGCATTATTTATTGACATAAAGATTTACTCACAATATAAGTATGCATCTTACTATTGAAATAAATTATGCGTACAACCTAAGCATCTTATCAACTGTAAAGATGACATGATGTGCATTGATTTTGTGTGTAAAATTTTTGTCATACATAAATTTTGTAAACTTAATAGGTATGCAAGTTAAATAACTAAATATTAAATTTTCACATGCCTTATTTTTTAACTGAGTTGAACGATTTGTTTTGAGAAAGATGCACCGAAAAATTGTTTTAGACATTTATTCATTATTTAAACACTATATCCATCTATCGCTATACTAGACGAAAAAGATTATAATTTCATCATCAGTTATCGGTTGTTAAAGTTCTCACCTAAAAAACTTACAGATAAATCCCAACAGTTCAAAACACTCCTGTCAAAATATCCACTCGATATATTAATCATTAAAAAATAAAATTGTGTCCATTCATTAGATATAGGTATACTCATATTTTTATTATCATTTTAAATGTGCTAAATATATATTATCATTCTCATTTAAGTAGTAATGATATGGCATTTATTTCCGTAATAACTTAAATCCACTTTACTCACTCCACTCTATTCAAAAAATTGGGTGAAGTTGTCCTAAAATGTAAACATAAATAAAAACAAAAACAAGAGCAGCGCTGACATTTTATAGTGTATTGGTCTCATTGTCAGATAAGAGACGACAAACGAGTCAGAGAGACAAATTCATTCCCATTCCATTGCCAACATGACATTATTATACTGTTATACTGGTGATACCAATGTACCCCACGTGCTGAGTCGTTTTTTTATCTTGCAGACATTTGTAGACGAATGAGCTAAGTTTCTAAAAGCTAAAATAAAAACATATAGATAGTAGACAGACAGGCATACTTTTCTTTATTCAGCACAAAATCTAGGCTTCGTTTTTGGATTTGAATGAGAGTAAACAAAAAACCACGGAAGATATTTTTGGTTTCAGCAAAATAAAAGTAAAAATCATTCATTTTTCAGCGTTGTTAGTCATATACAAGGATTATAAATCACAATACTTAAAGATATTTGATCAAGTTATACCCAGAAACTCAAATAAGAAATGTGCTTAGGTATATGGAATGAAAGGATCATAAAACAATTATTATCATTTTTATCCCTCAATAAAAATCCAAGACATTGATAACAAGTATGTAAAAAGCATCGCAGCAAATTGTATGTAGTAATTATACAAGTAATAATGAGGATATTGCATCAGCTCCTGTTGCAGTTCTGTAATTAGAGAAATCATCTTTCATGTGCAGAAACTGCATAAAAGCTTGAATGAATTACGGTAAGCATGTATGCAAGCAAGTCGTTGTCATACTGCGTAAAAACATCAATCTATTTTTGTACCAGGTGGCATTCCATTCAGGACATCTTGGAAATAGTGCAAAACACAGTAATATGCATGAATGGGCGAACAATGGTAGTATATTCAATAAATCAATGGGAAATGATGAATTCTTCATTTATTGGAAAGCCATGTAACAAGATATCCATATCCGTTATCCTACATCAAAATGAAGCATACCATTGGTATATCATGAAATATCATTTTATTTGACCATACGTCAATTGTACATATACCTAGATATAAATGTTGAGCAACCATTCAATGAACCGGATCATTTCAGAAAATTCAGAGAAGCGTATATAAAGTCTTATGGATCACCCAACCTTGGATTCTGTCAAGCCAAAAGGGTCAAATTTGTTGATTATCCGTCTGCCTCTGACTGGAGTATTAAAAGCTGCATATTGTATTTTTGTTTACGTTTTTTTTTCATTGCAATCATAACATGAACTCTTGCAGCTTGCTATTCATTCATTCCATTCCAGCAAACCTATATTCTTCAACAATAAATTCATATAGTCAAAGATTTATATGAAATAGGTATATACAGCATTTGCAAAACCTTCCTGATAAGTTCTGAATCAATCAGTCGTCATAATTATAGATTTACGTACTACGCTTGCTTGGCGGCGACTTGTTGGATGCTTTCATGCTTGTTCGTTATACAATTTACTATATAGCTTAATGGAAGGTTATTATTATCATACCTACTTGAATGCATGAATATATGTAACAGACACACGGTATGTATACAACATGTAATTTTCAATGGATTTTTAGCTGATGCAACCTCATGAAAACTTGAACCATCTCTCATTACTCTCCTGTCGCTAACATGCGTAATACGGTACAGACTACAGACATCATAAATTCCTGTGCTGCTGGCCCTAAACTTTTATTTCATCAGCTTTTCTGATCATCACCTTACCACCTGCTGAATGAAGATTTTGACTGATGCAACCACCTTTGCACATTACATTGCTTATTGCTTGCTTCTGCGCATCGCTCATTACACTTGAACGGATTGCGGATACAGATTGCAAATGAAAATATTTTCCCCAAATTGCAGTTTAATTGAGATGCATTTTTACAATGCAATAATTTGGTACAGAGGAACATACAAACTACATGTTATCGGATTCATTCATATTAATTACATTAAATAAGCTAAAGACAGATTATCTGAATTATACTCAGAAAAATGAAAGCGCATTTATAAAGGTCATTCATATCACAGACAAGGCGGCCATAGTTAAATAGGCTGGAGCGTTAAGCTAAATAAATTATTATAAAAACATTTATTTATAAATACGATAAAGCTTTTTTNAGGTCATTCATATCACAGACAAGGCGGCCATAGTTAAATAGGCTGGAGCGTTAAGCTAAATAAATTATTATAAAAACATTTATTTATAAATACGATAAAGCTTTTTTTCTTAGTAATTGTGTCAACACCCTTATATCCCGCGAAGATATCACATCATTTTTACCTTTCATTGTCAATTCATGCATTCTTAGAAAAGGTTAAAGAAATAAACTGCCTTCCCTTTGAAGTATGCACGCATATTATTTAGTACATTTTTAAAGACAATTTTCGGTGAAAAACTTTTTTCAAGAACTTTGTCCCACCCCCATCATAGAACCAATATCCGACTAACACGACACGTGGATGCGCAATACTGCAGTGTTTTAGCCTGACATGAAATAAAAAAGGAGGCGACATAATTTTCAAAGACGATGTACAATGTATGAAAGGAAATAACCTCGATCGAGGCTGAAATGAGAAGATTTTGTTTGTCGGTTTTCCTTTCGGTGTCTTGAGAATAAATGGCAAGATAAAAATACAACACTTTTGGTCCATGTCCATGTTCTAGATAGCTATATGTATACCGGGTATACACGTTTTTGTTAAAGTTTTTAAAATGAGTATAAAATGAGACAGGGAGATAGTGCAGAATGAATTTATTTTTCAACTTCCGAAAAGTTGTACAACTATGAAATAATTATAAAATGACTGTGTGGGTAAACACGCGACCATATTATATTATAACTCTAGTCCTATAGAGTCAAAGCACTAGCCCTTAAAAAGCCCTTAAATTTTGACAAATTAGGTAACAACCACCAATTGATTTACATTTAGACGATAGGGTTAGGGTTAGGGTCTAGGGTCATATTTGACATTACATTAAAATACATGAATGGATATATTGGGGCGAAATGTTACATAGGCATAATGTTTGTATTTTGTATAGGTACCTGTGTTGTGAAGCGGCCAATGCTTCGTTAATCAATCACTTACATTAAACGTTATTTTCATTGATTTATCAAAAGCAGGCGAGTAATTTGCTTAAAAAGAACAAACTAAAAAGTTGCGGGTGTTACAGTTATTAAGGGCATACTTTTTTATATAATAAAGACAACATACTTTTTCATATAATAAAGACAACATCTGTATAATAAAGACAGTGATATAATCGCTAAAGTTGATGTTTCAGTAAAGGCTAAGAAAAAATTCAATAGCAAATATGTACAACTGTCATTTTACATGCTATATACTACGCGAGCAATTATCGTGCTTTGTTATTGCTACTCACAACACAATGAACTTGCATTGGTTACATATGTAGTTAACTAGTTTACGATCACTAAATGTGCGATCGTGTTGGACTTGAGCTCGATATTCCGTATTCCTTCCTAGTTAACATAATGTAATAATGACCTAACACAAATGTCTTGCCTTTTGTTTATTTCCAGTTGGCTGACAATGAAAGAATACTAAAATGTCATATGCTATCAAGAAAAAACTAAACTAAACGCGTTGCTGATGCTGGCGTGATTTGAGCGTGACGTAAAGATGACTGCAGTTTGTAATAAAGGAAATAAATCTTTGTCAGGTATGCTGAAGTTATCTCAAATAGAAAGGGTCTATGACATGGACTGGAAGAGGTATATAAACAAAAAAATAGGTTATGTAAAACAATTAAACAATACACAAACAAAGTTAGTATTTTCCTTTTCCGAAACCTTTAATTCATAATCAATATTTACTAATAAACAACAATCTTTTCCACTCTTAAGATAAAAATTATAACAATAAGTAAATAATATATTCGATGATGTCAGAATGTTCACCTGGTTTAAAATAAAATCGTATTCGTACATCGTATAGTTTCGATACTTTCGGTATGTACAATGTACATACCTATTAGTGTACATATTATGGTCTTTGCTGACTGAAAATCTTTACTTGACCTTACTCTTAGAATTACCTACACCTAGAGACTTAGAAATTATTTTCTTTTAAATAACTTGAAAAGGAGGAAGCCATTGCAGGTTTGATTCCTGACCCACATTAAGTTTTAAATCTTAATTTATGGGAGACATAATTTGTAGCCAATTGAAGCAAAACGATACTGCATTTGGGGAAGCAATGTGGGGCGCATTGAGACAAATTGGCTATCAGTTTCATGTCCAATTCGAGTTGCGGACCACACTTCTGGGTAAGCAGCATCCAGCAATAATATCATTGATACTAAATTCTTTGTTAAATTTTTAAATATATCATTGTCTGCCCCATTTCAATTATTGTATTGTCTTGCCATTGTTAAACCATCGTCACAACTTTAGTCGACCGACACAATTTGTAGCATATTATTTGAACTTGACACATAACATCTCTTCTCTCATACTGTGTAGCAAGCAAATATTGAGCAATGATTCATGTTGTGGAAAAATTTCTCAGCTTTCAACAAGATCACAGACAAGCGTTTAAAGAAATCAACCCAGATATCATCGTACGATTTCTTGTTGTTGTTTTTAAATCTCCTCAATTTGTGGCGACGATTCACAATAAATGGTTTCAGTTATTTTATCAATTGATCATGCTAAATTCGATCATTAGGCCCACCTGACCTGTTAATTATATGCTTACAGTATAAGATATGAATGACTTATCCTGCCTGTTGGGTGTTCTTAGGTCAAAGAGAGCAGAGCATCACATATTTTGGAAGAAAAATAATAATGAGTTGCAAATACCAATAATAATATGAATGGACGTCTTTGTTTTCTTTCCTCAAACGGAAGGTTTCATTCATGACATGACAATTTGGTCCAGTCTTGCTAATTCTGTGTCCGCGTCTACAATAATATCCGTCATTCCAAAGACAAAAATAAATACATAAAAAACAAGGAATTTTATCATTCGTGTGACATGATATGCTGATAACGAAAACACGAACATAATAAAAGTTTTAAAAATGTGCAGTGCTTATTACAATCGTTTTCCCTGGTTGTTCTATAAAAGAAATACTATTAATCATTTATGGAGAAAATAAAATTTCAATAAAAGTTTTAATCCAAAACAATCCTTTTATTTCAAGCAAACACAACTATAATGTAGTATTATGTTATGGCCTTATGGCTATGCATCAACTTCATAATAACATCATAATTTAGCACAATAATAAGTTATTATTATTATTATTATTATTATTATATTATAACGATTTAATCATACTATTGGCCACATTTATTTAGCAGCCCATTCAAAAAACCGCACCCGAGATTCAGATCAATGACACGTAAAATAAAATTCGTAGCTGTAATATCATAAATGATGATCAAAACAAATCGATCGTACGAGATAACCTTTTAACATGTTTTCAACTCCAAAATAAAATGGAAAATATAAACATGTCTTTTAAGAAACATCAGTTCCTGCCTCTTTGCAAGAGGATTGGCTGCAACACGCCAAACCCTATCAGAACCAATAGTGCTATTGGTGGGTTTAATCATACACCCACATCGTCAAATTCAGGTGGTTTACACTTTAAAAATGTACATTTATTATCACCAAATTTTATCATGTGTCCAACTCACCATTGAGAATAATTCTAATTATTTATTCGTTCCAACGTAACTGCTAAATGAAGAGTAAACAAATTATACAAGCATAATATAACCTCCTTCATCAACGTCATGCGATGGACTTCAAAAAACTTCAAATTGATATGACCTAATTTTCTTCAGAGGTCCTCTTGACGCACCTGCAGCAACAATACGTCAACGAAAGCTAATTGAAATACTCAATTGATGCGCAAGTTTCGTGTTAGAGTTTTGCAGAAGCAAAATTTCAAAAAAAAAATATTTCCTTTTGCTGCGTTCAGTAAAGTTTTAATACAAGACGACCAAGTAGAAGTTTATCAAACAAAATTAAGGAAATTTGGCCATTTATATGATTTACCTAAATAAAGGCGATATGTATGAACTCTACGTTGAGCTAATATGAAATCCAAAATAGATTATAAAAAGAATCCAGTTACATGATTTTATTCTTCTAAACTAAAATTCATGCAGAGGCACAAAAATAGTGCTAGTATATTAAATAAAAAGTGGAAACACTACTTTTGTGTAACATGAGATAAATCAAGTAGAGATATAGCTAATATCTCAAGCGACAGCCAGATCGTGACCCATGTAATCTGCATAAACCAGAATCAGATCGATTTGACCGTTAGGGATAAGTCACTCGCTGATACCAACTGTCTGGATTAATTTTGACAACGAGGAAATGTTGCGCTATACTTGATATTTATTTGGTGTTGGATACAATAAAAATAGTTATATATAATGAAAAAATACAACGAAAAACATTTTTATAGACTGTTTAATTCACTTCGTCTTCATTCACTAGCATGTTAGGGATTCCATCCTTGATTGGAAATTTTCTTCC
>JAANSP010002014.1:0-13749 GCA_036850745.1 Homidia socia | reverse complement strand
TCACGGGCATATATAGTCTCCGTGATGGTATGTGATAAGGGGCTAAAGAACATGGTAAAAGTATAAAATTCATCGAATTCAGTAAAGCTTACTTCAGACACAAAGAGGAGGAATTTTGACAAAAGGATAGTTTAAATGAAATTGCTACTATTCCAAGGAAGCCAGTATAATAAATAGGATTTCTCGTGTTTCTTTTACTTCAAAGCAAAGTTATTTTATTATGCTCAATAAAACCTTTCCTGATATCCTCAAAATAATAAATAAATAATAACAACAAAGGTTTAAAGCCAAATACCTTTGCAGTAACGTCATTTATTGGAAATACAATTTTTCATGGGAAATTTTAGGCAAATTCCTTCACAACTTTGCATTTAAAAAATAAGTAAAGTTGGCAAGGTTGATGACTATTGAAAAGTGAAAGACAAACCAATCATTTAAATTATAAATCATTTTTTGCAGATAAAGCCCAATACACATTCCTAGTAAGTATACACATTTCCAAACTGTTATTAGCAGAGAAAACAGTAGCATTATCTATAATTTTCGATAATTTACTTGCTACTTCCTCTCTGCAATACAATGCCATCATTCTCCTACCTCCTCCAAGTAACGAACAGGAAGGCTATTGCTAATATCTGAGGATCTCCTCAAGTAAAATGAAAGTTTAATGCACGCCTACTTTTCAAGAACAGCAAAGTATTCTCTACAAGCACTTGTTAATTATTTACTTTAACAAGACAAGAGCATGATTATGTATAAACGACCCTGTATGTTTCCTTAATAAAAATGTAACAAGTGTGTTTGGCCCAGTTTTGGTTCCTTTACCAGGAAGCATGACGGTTATGGCTTCATGATTAGTTCATTGATGGGAGGGGGAAAAGGAATGAATGTCAATGCATAATTTATTATTGGGTAAGCAGCGACAAGTTTAACTGTTTAAAGTGAACATGAAATATTCATGTGTACATTGAAGGTACTCGTTATTTTATTTTATGGGCAACACACACTAAACTAACGCATGTGTACATAGAGTACATACCTATGTACATACACATGCCGTGTCTGTTGTTTTTAGTAGACTCCTTCCCAATTTGCGTATTTCACCTAGGTGGGTAGAAGCAAGGATACATTTAAGGAACCGCTACAAGTGCCCTTTTCCTCTCCTGTCACTCAAATTATATGATACATTGCAGAACACAAACAAAGAACGTACCCATACATTAAACATGGCTGTCAACGTGAATTTCTTCAAGTAACAGGAAAATTCAAAAGTTTGCATTTCAAAGAAGAGTACATCATTTTTAAACAAAGGTCATTACTTTGCTTTCATTACAAAATAATATTATGAAAATGAGGCCTGTGAAAATGAAAGTGGCAAAGCTTCAGCTTCTTGAAAGCAAGAAAATGAAATAGAAAGTATAGACTTTACTCGTGTTCTGCTACTGGAGACGATGTCCTTTCTATGGCTGGCCCTGTTTTGCGTACAAAGTTATTAATAATTTTTTAGGTATGTTTTCACTTTTAAAACATGCCATTGCCATCATTATGCCAAACTTTACAAAATATCAATTTAATTTCTCACTTGCTTTCTTCTGGATGATTAAAACACGAATAACGTAAAAACTTTAGCTGTAAGTACCTACCCTCTTTCTGTCTACCTATTCCCAACAATATTCCCAGCAATTTCACTTTTAAAAGTCAAAAGTCATGCTTAGCGTGACGTTTCTTTCTTTTTCTTTGCTTTTTGTCGCTGCTGCTGCTGTTGTCAGAAAAGACAAAGAGTACTCTACGATTTCATGTTGCATGTTTTACAAATATCTTATTTTTAAACTTGTACAATAATGGCAGGCAACAACAAACGTCTCATCATCATCATCATCTCCTTGTTATTTGCCTACTGCTACTACAACATGCACATTACGCAATATTGTGTATTCCAGTTGAAAACACATTTTTTCCCTAGTTCAAAGGTACTTTACCTTTCACTTTTAAAAGTCAAAATTCATGCTTAGCGTGACGTTTCTTTCTTTTTCTTTGCTGTTTGTCGCTGCTGCTGCTGTTGTCAGAAAAGACAAAGAATGCTCTACTATTTCATGTTGCATGTTTTAGCAAACATCTTATTTTTAAACTTGTACAATGATGGCAGGCAACAACAAAAGTCTCATCATCATCATCTCCTTCTTTTTTCCTACTGCTACTACAACATGCACATTACGCAATATTGTGTATTCCAGTTGAAAACACATTTTTCTCCAGTTCAAAGGTACTTTACCTTTTTAAATAGAGCGAGAAGAAGAGAAAAACAAAGTATAAAGGGAAAAATACAGGTCACCAGCAGATTTTCTTTTCTAGAGAGAGAGTAAACTTAAAGGCTACAACACAACAACAGGGCGTTGCATTGCTTCTTTCTTACTCTGTTGACTTGTTGTGCTACTACAAACTCCTTCAATACTGCTCTCTTCTTATAAGAGGATAGGAGGAGGAGGATGTATGATGATGATGATATGATGAAAATAATAGCATGTGACATTATCTGTTTGTTTGCTGATTTACTTTTTTGTCTAAATGTATTTTTTCAAGTGAACACAAGCGCAAATTCGTATATATTTCGCTCAATTTATGACAGAAAGTACACATGCCTTTTCTTGCTGCTGCTGTATACAATTTCCATTCTTCTAGTCTTCTTACCATTTTATACTTGACTGCCTTGAGCTAAAGTTAACTTTTTTCTTGTGTTTAACTTGTGTAACACTTTGTTGGAAAGAGCAGCGAAAGAAAGAGAGAGTGTGTGTGTGTGTGCCTGTCTGTAGCACCGAAATAAGTGGTATAGACATGCAAGTTCAAATTGTGTGTTCAAAAGGGATGATGATTGTTCCAGCGAAAACTTTAGAGTACTTTTGTGCTGTCGTTATAATACTAGCACAAAATCTATAACAGGATAATAATAGTAGTAGTGGCATAGTTTTGCATTTCTCATCTCATCCTTCCTCCTACTCATCGCTTGTACGGGTAATTTATCTTGTCTTTATGCGAAATACATACGGGGGCTCATATTAAAGAAATACGACAATTATTTATACGAGGAATAAAACAAACAACACTTATTCACAAAAATAAAAGCATCAATAGCGCGAAAAAAATACACGCAACACAGGAACTTCTACTCGAGTGTGCCGCAATATTGTATCCTCCCATCTTGTTTTTCTCTGTAATAATATTATTATCATCGTCTATTCCATGCGCTTCCACGCAGCCATGCTGTGTGTATAATCGAAAATTGTCTGAGGATTTTTGAAAGATTTACTGACATTCCAGTGAACCCATTTATTTAACATGAGATATGATACCGAGCTGGAGAGAGAGAGCGAGCGAGTTGTACACACTTTTTGTCCTCTGGCCAAATGTATACATTTTCACCGTCAGTTTGAATCAAAACTCGGTATAAAAATTTTGCACACGCTTATTGCTTCCTGTTTGTTTGTTTGCTACAATTTATTATAATGCTATTCCAAAAAATAGATAAATATTTTTGTACGAATGTATTTTAGATAAATAGGCCACTTACCAAGAATTTGGAGGAAGGTTGAATGCGAGCTTTACGCGATTATTACAACTAGCTGTCCGTCAGTTTGAATCAAAACTCGGTATAAAAATTTTGCACACGCTTATTGCTTCCTGTTTGCTTGTTTGCTACAATTTATTATAATGCTATTCCAAAAAATAGATAAATATTTTTGTACGAATGTATTTTAGATAAATAGGCCACTTACCAAGAATTTGGAGGAAGGCTGAATGCGAGTTTTACGCGATTACTACAACTAGCTGTTATTTTCTTTTTTATTGAAATCCTTCAAATGTACACCAAACAGCTTTTTTAATACTTTCACAAATTCGATGTTATTTCTTTCTCATTATTTACTCTTATTTTCAGCTTCATAGATCTCCCTGATGAGTTTAAAAAAAGTTGTTTACTTTTTTTCTATCGAATAACTTTTTATAAAGTTTTTCCCAACGATCGTTTTTTCACTTTTTTCTGCTCACAGACAAACTTATTATTGTTATCATCAACAGGAGGATGTACTTGACACGTTGGTACAAAAAATGCTTAAATTTCACTTACTCACTCATTCACTTTCTCTTCTATTTTACGGTTGCTGTTGTCCGCACTGAAGAAATGGACGAAAAAATTAAAGAGTGCAATAACCACGAAAAACGAGTTCGTCCACAATACTTTTTATTTTATTTTCCAATGATCGTTTTTGCTTTTTTTCTGCTCACAGACAAACTTATTATTGTTATCATCAACAGGAGGATGTACTTGACACGTTGGTACAAAAAATGCTTAAATTTCACTTACTCACTCAGTCACTCACTTTCTCTTCTATTTTACAGCTGTAGTCCGCAGTGAAGAAATGGACGAAAAAATTAAAGAGTGCAATAACCACCAAAAACGAATTCGTCCACAAACTTGCTAAAAAAATTGGAGTGTTCACTTGAAAAAATGTTATTATTTTTTGAAAATTATAGCTCAACTGCTCAAAGTGTAATGACTGGGGCAACTTTTATTTTTTTTATAAAAATACTTAAATTTCACTTACTCACTCAGTCACTCACTTTCTCTTCTATTTTACAGCTGTTGTCCGCAGTGAAGAAATGGACGAAAAAATTAAAGAGTGCAATAACCACCAAAAAAGAATTCATCCACAAACTTGCTAAAAAATTGGAGTGTTCACTTGAAAAAATGTTATTATTTTTTTTGAAAATTATAGCTCAACTGCTCAAAGTGTAATGACTGGGGCAACTTTTATTTTTCAAACTAGTACACAGAATTGCATGAAAATGCTGAAAACAACGTGCCGAAAAAACTAGTGCAAGTATAAACATGCGAGGAAAAACCAAGACCACTGCTGCATTACCTGCAAAACTCTGTGTACATCACCAAATAAGTTTCTTTTGGAATCGACTGTTTTTTTCTGACGAGAGAAAATATCAAAAGCACACTTTCATATTCTGCTTAACTCACGCGAACAGCGAGAGAAATTCAGCTCCGGTCGAGAACAGCTTTGGCAAGCGACTGACTGGGTGAATGAACAAGCAAGCCGGGACACTAGCGTATATAGGGGAAAAACAAGAAGTGAGAAAAGAGGCAGTGGGAGAAACACGAGCAGCAGCAGCAGCAGAAAAAGCAGAAGAGAGCTACAACTATTATTCCTCCCTTATTCTCAGCTCAGCTTAAACGCAAATCGACCATCATGCACAAAGCCATCATACAGAGTAAAATAATGTGTATTTTCCCTTTTTCTTCCTTTATGCATTTTGCATTACATGTGGCGATGGATTTTTTTGTTTGAGAAAAACTCTTGCTCGTATCTTTCAAATCATTCTCTTTTTTCCAACTAGTGCAAGTAGAAAAGCCTACAGCAAACCCAAACAAAGTGTAAGTACATATATGTCCAGAAAAAAAAACTTTTGCAACTTTCAAGAAGAGTTGTATAGAAAAAATAGTAGGAAATGTTGTTGTTCTGCTATCTCTACCACCACCTTATACGCAAGTTATTTCTACCAACTGTGGATGAAGAAAATGCCATGTAATTCAACCAGGCTATTTTATTCTTACTACTGGAATGTGTCGTATCACATGTTTTTTTCAAATCATTCTCTTTTTTCCAACTAGTGCAAGTAGAAAAGCGTACAGCAAACCCAAACAAAGTGTAAGTACATATATGTCCAGAAAAAAACTTTTGCAACTTTCAAGAAGAGTTGTATGGAAAAAATAGTAGGAAATGTTGTTGTTCTGCTATCTCTACCACCACCTTATAGGCAAGTTATTTCTACCAACTGTGGATGAAGAAAATGCCATGTAATTCAACCAGGCTATTTTATTCTTACTTATGGAATGTGTCGTATCACATGTTTTTTCCAAAATGGAAAAGTGGGAAAAAAAGAATAAAGAGAGTTGAAGAAGAGAAAAGAAAAAAAAACTTGCCTTGCTGCTTCTTCGTAGGTACTACATCTTTTAACCGGGCATCCACCTAATACCACTTGCGTATGCATGCATTCATACAGATACCTACGTAGGTATTTTGGTTTTATTTCCCAAAAAAACCTCCTTCCCTTTGCCTTGCCATCCTTAAAATATCTACTACTACTACTACTACTACACTACAACTCAACTACTGAAGGCACTTTACCAAACTTGGGAAAAGGGGAAAAAGTGTGTGGTGGTGAAAGATGTATCGGTGGTATAGCTCTCAAGAAAAAATATAAAATATATGGATTTTACCGTACCAACCATGTATGCACGTATTATTGTTATTATTATAGATGTTATTGTGAAGAGGAAAACGGCACAAAAAAGTTAATGCTAGTAAGTGACGTTGATATACAGACTGGAATATAGTGTACAGCTATGCTACTACACACAAGAAAAAAAAGGAGTCTTGATTGCGAATGAGTACAGCAGTCAGCCAGACACAAAGAGAGAGGGTTTTTATAAGTATTTATATGTGGGTCGAGAAAGGTCTTGAAACAGAAAACACAGCTTCTGGCAACTCGCGAATCTAGAGGATATATTCATACATGACGCCTTTACGATAATGCTGTTCACTTTCTTCTTCTTCTTCTCCGTTCATTCCATTTTCTTTTTTTGCGTATTTTATTGTGGATATAGCCGGGCAACAAGAAGAAGGAGAAGAGGAAAGAAAAGAGCGTAACTGCATATATTACTCTCTCTCACTCTCTTCATTCTACTCCCCACACCACCACACAAAAGGGTTGGTGTAATATGCAATAATATGCAGAAGAAGAAGAAGCGACTTGATAACAAAGAACACTTTTCGTTTCCCTTTTTTCCTATTGCTCCTTTCAACTGCTGCCTTGTGTAATACCATTCCAAGCCAACTCACATTTTCATAAAAGCTCGCTTGCTTAAAGAAAGAAAAGAAGAGTGTTTCGCTTTTTCTCTTTCTCTTTTCTTCCTCCTGACCAAAATTTCTGGCTCTTTTTTCTTTTTTCCTGCAATAGCTCTCCTTTTTCAAGAGAGATTTTACTTTTCAATATGTGCGGAAAAAAAGAAATGTAATGCTGTGCATGTATAGCGTAAAGAAGAAGAGGAGCAACCGAGTGTCTGGTGTTGGTGTCTTTAACCCTTTTCAACTGTGTACTTCCTCGTTTTTTTGCAAAATATTTTAATATATACCGAAATATATATATATATATTTATATATACTCTTGTAAGGTAGGGATTTTCACGCTAAAGTAGATCCTTTTTGGCATGACATGGTACACACTCTCACACACATATTTACAGATAGACAGCAGCAGAGAAATGTTTTTCATGCACAACTTTTTTTCTTCAACAGTAAAAAATAAAATGCGTAGGAAGACGGAAAAAAAGTCAAAGAAGTGTATTGTAATATGGATATAAGTGAAAGTGAAGGTTGCTTCATCCATCCAGCCAGCATCAAAAGAGGAAGGGTAAAAGAGGCAGAGTTTTAAAGTGTATAACAAGTAGTATAATAATAATACTAGCAAAGAAAAGAAAGTTGGTTGTTCAACAAGAAGAAGAAGGACAAGTTGTTGGGAAAGGGAGGAGAAGGAAAAAGTACCTAGATCATCATCATGCTACTAGTATTGGGCATACACAAAATACCTACGCGCCCGCCGCCGCCGTCCAAGCCGACTGTAAAAAGTAGAGTAGTAGCAACGAAATCGACATTGCATTGCACACATTCTTTCATTCTTTTCGACTGAAAACTCATTTGCGAATGTCCTTTCCGGAGTTTCACACACAATTTTGTAAAATGGAGAAAAAAACCGAGTTTCTCTCTTGCTTTTTTCCTTTCCCTATTTGTTTACTTACTTTACATTTTTTCGTCTTTTTGCTGTGTAGCCTGTTATATGTATTTTTAAAAGTATAATCATATACAATGGTATTACATTTGCCCTTGTTGTTCCTCATCTTCTTGCCGTATACAAAACTCTCCAACTTGTTTAAACATTTTTTTCTTTTTCAAATGAAATTGGTTCTCCTTTTCGCACTACTTTACTTACACAGAACATTGAGTAAACCAATGTTCCTTTCTTACTTCCTGCTTCCATTTGCTCAAAAAAATAAACTTGACTAACCGGCTAAATTCCTTTCATGGAAATCTATAATAAAAGTATTATTGTCCTCTGCTGCTCTACATAAAAAATAAACACTGTACTGATATGTTCCCATTGTTTGTAGCGTTTTTACTTTTGACGTTGCGTATTCTGCTTTTCTGATTTTATTTTCCCGTGAAAATTTGATGTACATGCACAGCCGTAAAATAAAGAATGAGTGCCTGGTAAAAAGTATCATTTGTCGCTATTTTTCAACTTTGTACGAAATTCTGCATATTTACGTATTGCACTTGGTTGAGTGAGAGGATACATAAAAAATCTACGCGTGAACACATTTTTTTTACAACAACACACTTTTTCCTTTTATTCGTCTTCCCCTTCATTCCCGGATTCTTATCTGGTGTTAGCAACACGAGCGTGCCTGTATAACTGCATATGATTTTGTAGTAAGGCACAGAAGAGTAAACAATGCATTTTGACTTTGGAAAAATACAAGTGTAGTTTTAGGCATTTGACATTCTTATATAGGTATTCATTTTGTCAAAGTATATGCACGGTAAATGGTGAATGGGACAGCAGAGGAATCTGACAGAACAACAGTGCTCACTATTGTTGTGATTGTTGTAGTATTTTAGCACCAGCAAAACTAGTAACAATCTATACGAATGTTTNGTATTTTAGCACCAGCAAAACTAGTAACAATCTATACGAATGTTGCTTTTTCTCTTTTTCTTCTGGTTTTGTGAAAGAACTAAGTATGTAAATACCTGCACACATTGGTATGGCGCTAGTAAAATGTTTCATCGATCTACAGGGAGTTGTGAGAGTTGAGTGAAAAGTGTGTCTATATATATGGCTGGTAATTTCAACGGGAAAAGAATAACACGACGGCAGCGGCGGCAACAGAAAGTTAAGCAGAGGAGGAGGCAGGGAAAAGCAGAAAGCAGCAGCAGCAGAAGAACGGTAAAAAAGATTTTTGGTTTTGCGACTTGAATACCACCAGTAAAATGCAAATATTGTAGATTTTACTCCATCCTCCTCATCCTTCTCTGTTTCTACCTTTTTATGGAAAATGGGAATGAATGACTGAATGAATAGCAAAAAATGCTGTGTGTACTAAAAAAATGCTGTGTGTACATTTTGCAACAACACAACCTCAAATATACATGCATGGTGAAAGCCGCAGAAAAGTGGCAACTTCACACACACACACACCGAGATATTATTAGGCATGTATTTTAAGTATAGTAGCTTTTTTAGTGCACACTATTGTTTCAAGCTTATAGGCTGCGTGTACCAAGAAAAAAGCTAGTGTGGTGGTGGTGGTGTTGAGTGTTGATAGTCTTGGGAAGTATCCTAAAAACCATTTTATGAAAAGCTTTGGCAAAACAGATGCATATAAATTGCGCCAGCTCACATATACAAAAATATAAGCTGTATTTGCCTCGCCACAGTAGCAGCATTCAGTTCAGGCGTTAGTGATTCAAGTGAAGTTAAAACGGCTAAAAAAAGATCTGGTCGGTTTGTCGCTGAATCTATAAATATACTGAGGAGGATGTACTTTATTCTTAGATATACTCAAATCAAGAAATATGCATGTATGGTTAAGTTATAGTATTGTATTGTTTAATATAATGGTAATATAATATAATAATGTGAGGATATAAACAAAAAGGAATCCACAATCCACATGCAATGCCAGCTTTTTTCTTTATATTTCTTTCTTTCTCTCTTTCAGATCTAATCCAATTTTTCCCCATTCCATATATAGCTTTTAGTCTCGATTGAGTAAATTACAGTCTGGTTGAATTAGGTTTTTTTCTGCAAAATAAATGCAATATACAAAACAATGTAAACCGCTAGCAGAGTAAACATGCATGCCTTGTTTTTTTAAATATGTTGATGCAATGTACACAATCATTATATACCGGCATATGTTTGCATCACTGCATTCTCATGTTTTCTAGTTTTACTAGTTATTGTAGTAGTTATCTCCGCACTAAAACAATCGTTTACTACCGCACTGCCATGTAAAAAACTGGGCAACCAAAATTACATACTTTACTACTTTTAACCTATGCCATCATCATCATCATAGCCTAAAAATGGAATGACGTCTATAGGCTACGAGGTCAGTCTAAATAAAAAAGAGAAATAAAGAAGGATTTTTTCAAAATCATGCATAGGCACACACACACGGATGATAGGAAGAAAAATACACATTTATGCAACCAGATTTGAAAGAAGAGAGAGAAGAAAAAAATTTGTGTAGCGTGCCCTTTTCTCGACCGTTACTGTCAATTCCAACCGCAACTCACACAAAAAGCTAGGTCGTGCAAGCGACCAGCGCTAGCAGGCCAGTTGAGAGAGAGAAGAGAGAGCATAAGTAGCACTTAAAAAGAGAAATAAAGAAGGATTTTTTTCAAAATCATGCATAGGCACAGGCACACACACGGATGATAGGAAGAAAAATACACATTTATGCAACCAGATTTGAAAGAAGAGAGAGAAAAAATTTTGTGTAGCGTGCCCTTTTCTCGACCGTTACTGTCAATTCCAACCGCAACTCACACAAAAAGCTAGGCCGTGCAAGCGACCAGCGCTAGCAGGCCAGTTGAGAGAGAGAAGAGAGAGCATAAGTAGCACTCACATGAAAGGGAGACGATAAACATAACATAAACACACATGGTTGTGTTGGACGGTAAAAGTAAAAGGTAAGCAAAGCAACTGGAAACACGTGTATGGCATATTGCTTTACAACGAGAGAGGGCAAAGGAAAACTGTTGAGTATGTACTGCTTTCCTTTCATGTGAGACTCGATTTGCAATACAATACCTCTGGACTTACAAAACTATAGGTACCTATATGCCTATGTACTGCTGAATGCGTTAAAAAGGGATATTAGTAGGCAGTTGCTGTAAGCTGGGATATTATTATCGTGATGGTCATCATGACTCGTTTGCTCTTTACTTTTGAGAAAAAAATATTATGCTGGCAGACTAACCCATTTTTGTGGTGGTGGTCCTTGTGTCCTCGTACCTGACCTACCGATTTAGGCAGCTTTTGTAGTAGATGCATAATAACAAGTAGGGGGTATGTACGTGTGCCTATAAGGAATCATGGGCCATTCACAATGGTTACCGAAGAAAAAAAATGTGTATTGATAGAAGAAATTTATTTATGCGAGCATAAATTCAATGGGAATCCAATATATTCCTTCGAGCTAAAGGAAAAAGTACCTAAAATAAGTATTGAATTTGCAATGGCAGCGAGCAGTCATGTGCATAAATAAAGGTATTACGTAACTAATGTGAGATAATACTTGAATGTCGCATTTCAAGAATTAGATGCATGGATGAAAGATGTAAAAAGGAAGGGGAATACAATAATAATACAATATTTATATTTTAAAGGAAAAGGTGAAAAAAGACACTTGATGTTTTCATGCTCTGGGGGGGGGAAATCATTATGTAATCGAATGTGTGTGAATATGGATATTCCACAAAAAGTTTTCAGTTACATAACCAATTTTTTTCCTTTGCCCTTTATCTATACGTGTACTATGGCTGTACTCCAGTGATGGTGATGGTGGTGGTGTTTCATTTTACCTATGTAACGCCAACGCCACCATTACATGGCGATGAGGACGAGGACGACCTACCTTTAAAATTTATATAACGTTGCATAACCCAAAAAAAGAAAATGGAAAGTGAAATGAATTAGATGGCGATTATGGTCTGCTGACTATAAAAGTGTGCTTACGTGTAATATGGCTGTACTCCAGTGATGGTGTTTCATTTTACCTATGTAACGCCACCATTACATGGCGATGAGGACGAGGACGACCTACCTCTAAAATTTATATAACGTTGGATAACCCAAAAAAAGAAAATGGAAAGTGAAATGAATTAGATGGCGATTATGGTCTGCTGACTATAAAAGTGTGCCCTCTTCTCATATACCTTTATATTTATATAAAATGAACCTACACAAAATGTAGGTTTTTGGTTTTTCGAGAGCACAGCCTTTTTTGTGCCAATTCGATGAGGACGAGGACGACCTACCTTTAAAATTTATATAACGTTGCATAACCCAAAAAAAGAAAATGGAAAGTGAAATGAATTAGATGGCGATTATGGTCTGCTGACTATAAAAGTGTGCCCTCTTCTCAGATACCTTTATGTTTATATAAAATGAACCTACACAAAATGTAGGTTTTTGGTTTTTCGAGAGCACAGCCTTTTTTGTGCCAATTTGATGGAAAAGCGTTCTTTATTCAATTTTAGGTAATGGTATCATCACAGTGTATGTTTCCGTTCTGCTGCTCCGCTCTGTTGAAGTTGAGACTTGTGTTTTTTGTGCTGAAAATCAACTTTAGGAGAAAAAAACAAAAACACAGTGCTGCTACAGCTCCCTTTAGTTTCCTTTACTTCAATTTCACTAGGTGGATTGTATAGGTTGTAGAATTTCTCGTTGTCGTAACAGTGCTGGTGGAGGGAGATGATAGGAGACCTTTTTTGATGTTGTTGTTCTTTCATTCGTATGACAATGATGGGTACTGTCTAACCTTCCTTGAATAGGATGGGAAAACTCTACTGCTGCTCATGCTGCCGTTCCTTACTCAAAACTGAACTAAAATTGTGCACAAACTGAAACTATGTACGCAGCCTTCAAAAAGAATGCGAAAATTCTTTTGCACTGTTTAATGCATTTATTTAATTTAAGGTATTTATTTAACTCCAGCTGGTAAAACTATTCCAAAATTGTGGAGTGGATTATTACAAGGTTGACATTGACTTTTTAAAATTAAAAAAACTGTTACGCTAAACATAAGACTTTTTTGCTTATGTTGTGCTTATGGGTATCTAAAAGTAATTGCATAATGGACATGATGGAAATTCTGCAGTAAAAACTTATGCTACAAGCTATATGGATGAGCGTGGTTTATGAGAATAGCAGTCGGTCATTTCTATGCGGCAGGTACAAAATTATCTCGACATGATAAAATGCAGATAAAATAAGATAGTAGTGTGTTCAACTCTCGTAATCAACCGCAGCATTAAATCCAGCATCCAACCTCTTCAGCATTTCAAATATCAAGCGAACCTCAGTTTGAATTGGCCTTATTTTCACTATTCACTTATGGATTCTTCTCTATGAATTTTCAACGGCTACATAGTTTACAAGGACGAATATTTTTTTAATAATAATTTGAAAACTATAATTTGGGTTGAAAATGGAAAACCATGTGAGTAAAGTGATCCCCGTTATATTACTGGTAATTTATTGCAGCAGCAGTGTAGAATCAGCAAATATTCTGGTGTATGGGCCAATCGGTATTTATTCTTACATCAAACATATTTTTTCATTTCATCATGGTAAATGAAAATGCCTCATTATACCCCGTTTTTGTGTAAAGGCACTCACAGCACCCGAATCTCCATGCTTCCATTTATGGAAGGTCTCTGTGACAAAGGTCATAACGTCACATATCTTTCCGCTTTTGACGACATTGATGATCCCGAGAAAAAGTCAAAAATTAATCACTTCATCCCAGAAAAATGGAAGCAGACCTTGGGAAATTGGGAGGATCACTTGCGATTTTTCGACATTCGCAAAAACGGACTATCGTTTTCAGTATGG
>JAANSP010002013.1:0-13749 GCA_036850745.1 Homidia socia | reverse complement strand
AAGGGATTGATGGATGGATGGAATTTCCAACAGACTTTTTTGCCTTTTTTCTAAAGATATTTTAAGATAATAGAATTTTGGCCCGGAGTCATCTGATAATTGTCGATGACAGCGTATTATGGAACGTGCGTAAGCACGCACATCTTAAAATGGTGTAGCAAGCGTAATGTTAGGAAAATAATACAATGTTGCATTTGAACCGTGAAACTTACTGAAGTACAAATAAATTTGTGTATTCCCTTATAATGTCGATATAGTCATATAAGATAATATTTATTTGTTGTCGAGCTCACATAATACATACTTTTTTCATTTCTTCAGTCATTCCAGTAAACTAAAAGTAAACCTTTCTCTAATCCGATTCGATTGAGTTATATCATCAAGAAAATTTTTTGGGGTGAAAAAGAGACCAAGATTATTTATACCCAATGCGCTTTTCGAGGTGGCAAGGCAATACCCCAGTTGAAACCCCATTTTGAACTTTTGCATCTGCATTTGATGGTGATGAAGTGAGCATATTGCATATTTTCCGAGAGGAACTCTTTTATTCCCAGAAGATGAAGAAGTGTGCAATGTGATGTGATGTATGCGTAGGAATTCCTTCCAAATCACTTGTCAAGCTTGAGGTCCTCTACTACTCTTGAAGATGAGTTAACTTTTTCCGAAAAAATGAGTAAAACTCTCCCCCACCTCTTATGATTTGGTATTGTATGGCTGCTTTGAACAGTAATATTACCTAGCAATGTGCATGTGCTTGTGCTAGGTATGAAAAGAAAGAAGATGCGTGGGCTGCTGTTGTTTGAAATCACTGCGTGTGTTGCTTGTTGTGAGAAGAGATTCAAGATAATATGGAATGCGTTTTTGTACCAACTTATCAAGTTGTTATTGTGTTCGCATCACTTGCCTATTCCAATCTGATCAAAATCTCTAAAAAAGGCACGAACTATGGAGGAGCCTTGAAAAGAGACGTGAAAAACTTTTTTCTCTGCTAGATGCCGAGATGTGTTTGCCTTTTGATATTTTCGATCCTCTTATTATTATTATTGTTATTATCACTAGTGCATTGCAATGAATGAAGAAAAGCAAGTGTGTGGCAATATACTGCTTTTGCTTATGACATTCGAAAATTTAAATCAACAAGAACATACGCATTTTCTCCCACCATAAATGCTGCACTATGCTACTTGAAAATGTATAGAAAACTAATGCACTGCATTGTATAGAAACCAATATATTATGCATGTATTCAAAAAACTGAATGAATGCAACGGATTACTTTTTGTCGAATGTCGTTTGCTACTTAACGTTACATTACAACTGCGTATTATACACACATTTTCACATTGGCGCACAACTGGAAGGGACTGGAAAAGAAACATTTTCGTTTTGTTGAGTAAAACCAACAGAAAATTCTACGACTGCGACAATATGACTTTGTTGTGTCTTCTTGTTGTGACGGTTGTTACCCGGCAAATTCCCTCGGTGCACTCTCACACGCAGGTACTGGAGTGCATTGGAGTCAGTCATCTGCCGACATATTCTATTGGGTTTAAGTAGTATGCAAAAGCTGAAAAAAGCCGGCAATGATGTTGACATGATGATGGCATCCTTTCCCTTTTTTATTTTCAAAAGCTTCACTTTATCATATAAGCATTACTTAAAATTTCCACCCTTCTTCGAGTATCAATAATTCACAATTCCATTGAGTTTTGCATTACTATTTTAGTTTTGTCAGTGGAAAAGGCATTATAATAGGTTTTGAATGTAGAAACACGCTCTAGTTCCTTTTCATAAGTTATAGAATGCCTTTATAAATTCGGAAACACATGTGCATACCTTTGTACATTGACTGCAGATGACAGGAAGGAAGAGGACTTGTAAAAGTTTCACCGGCTTCTTTGCTACTGTGGCTTCAATGTGGTGGTCTATATTATGTCTGTATGCATGTTTTTAAAGTTAGAACAAGATTAATTTACTAGATAGTTGCTGACGAGGAGAAAAATTCAATCTAATTTTTAATTACTCATTTTGTTCCTCTATTTTTATAGTTTTAAGCAAACAATGCCAATTTACAGTTGTGTAATTCTTGAATAATCTCCGTGTAATTATCTATATACATCATCTACCGACCTACAAAAAGGTAACATTGTAGCCAACAAGCGTTGTCAAATGATCAAACTGACAAACGCGGCATGATACTTTTTTTGCTGCTGTTCATCATAATGAATGATGTAATGACGGATGAATTAAGTAGCAGCTGCTGCTGACTACACCATTCTGCTCTAATCATCTTTCATTCATTAGCATTCATAATGTAATACCTGTCTGCATGTTATTCTTTATGTCCACCAGAGAGGATAAATGTGACTGACTGGTATCTCTGTAGAGTATTATTTTGTTAAAAGGCGCTTCATTATGAACGGTGGTAGTAAAGTGTTGGTTTCATTTAAGTCTATTGTGGCTTATTAAATTGTTACAACATCTGTTGTTCTAACTAGGCCATCTGAATTTTTTTTACAAAAAGTGCTGAGAGCAAACAAGCATGCAACGCTTCGTCTAATCGAAACAAAGTAGAAATAATGATAACATTGAACTTTGAACTATTCACAACCAACTCGTACATATGTTGACGTTATTACAAACGTTGGCTATANATCGAAACAAAGTAGAAATAATGATAACATTGAACTTTGAACTATTCACAACCAACTCGTACATATGTTGACGTTATTACAAACGTTGGCTATATATAAACCTTTGTGTTCATCTCATCCATAAAAAGCTCGCGTACGCACGTAGACTTGTTGTTACACACACGCGTATTCGAAAATATTACATTAAAATAAAAAAGTGTACATCTATGTAGGAAATAGGATTGAAAAGAAGTATTAAAATATTTACTTGGCTTGTAATGCATGTCTTCTATGTATTTATATATATAAAAGCATCTTTGGCAGAGTCGTTTGTATCCATCATCGTCATATCATGTACCTTTTTCCTATTTTCTTAATTCGGCTCTCGCCTGCATCCCGCTGCTGTCAAATAAAAAGTTTATAATGCAACTAAAAAAGTGTACATCTATGTAGGAAATAGGATTGAAAAGGAGTATTAAAATATTTACTTGGCTTGCAATGCATGTCTTCTATGTATTCTTCTATATATATAAAAGCCTCTTTGGTAGAGTCGTTTGTATCCATCATCGTCATATCATGTACCTTTTTCCTATTTTCTTAATTCGGCTCTCGCCTGCATCCCGCTGCTGTCAAATAAAAAGTTTATAATGCAACAAGAAGAAAAAGCCAAGCCCTTTTTACAGAGCTTTGCTTTGTCAGTGCGGCTTTCTCTCTGCTTCACAACAATATTATAGGCCATAATATTATTTGTTCTTTTGCAGTACAAAATATATACTACTATAGCCGCGTATGGATAAGTAAAAGTATGTATATACAAGATTAAAATTCTCCTTGCTTGCTTGCTAGCTGCTGCTGTTGTTGTCTGTTTTCGGCAGAGAATGAATTGCATCCTCTGACCTGGCACATGCTGTGTTGATTCAATTTGAGATCTTTTGTTTCTACTCTTCATCTCTCACCGTGAGAGATGTATTACTATTGCCGTGCATGCAATTCCACTTGTACAAGTTGAGCGAAACTCGTTGTTACATGTCCTTTCTTTTCTGCTCTGTTGTTGCTGAGCATGGCTAAATTTAAATTTTTGTTACATTGCACCACAGTGCCACTCTCCAACATCAGCTGCATTGGTTAGAGTTCTTTAAAAAGAAACAAACTAGTATTTCAAAATGCATTTTCATGGCTTTTGGGCACATGTTTAAATACATTTTCGATTCTATTTGCACAACCCCGCAAGCTTGCATATAAGGTAAGCCACTCTAAAATGGAAAAATGTTTTGTGTTGCACGGAGCTCATCTCATGTTTCCATCGTCTTTATTTCCACTTTTGTTCCATTTGGACATTTTTGTCTTTGGCCACATACTGCAACATATATACATACATGTATTCGTCTTTATTTCCACTTTTGTTCCATTTGGACATTTTTGTCTTTGGCCACATACTGCAACATATATACATACATGTAGGTACATGTATTCATTCATGATGAGGTAAAAGCAATATCACTACTGCATATATATTGCTTGAAATGAATGTGTACCTAATGGAAGCCGTGAACTTCACCACCACACGAGACAGAAAATACATTCTAATGTACTGGACAGCAGCTCTCTGGAGACTTCTTGTGTTGATTCACACAGTTGACAAAAGTCCCCTAATCCAGAATTATGTTGTGTGGTCACACTGCACTTGTTCTACTGTGTTCATTTTCTCTTTTTTTACTTACATCTGGATGCACTGCTCCAACTATTTACTACTGCAGCAGAATGCATATATGTATTTGGAGCAACTGTTTTTTACTGTAATAGTTGCTGCTGCTGTTATTTACCCGTAAAACCAAATCATTTATTTATAAAACCGTATACCATGCTGCTACTGCAACAGAATAGATATCATTCGCCATTGCATTTTGTTCCAGACTACACGGATGAAAACTGAGAAACACCAAAATTTTAATGGATTTTATTCCCAGTGAGCGGTCTTTTCACCTGCAATGAGCTGAGTGGTGCAACCTGCAAACCTGCATCGAATGTAATAGGACATGTCGTATGTGCATCCAAAAAAACCCATAATCTAATGAAATAAAGGTGAAGGCTGCTGTTACGATTATTACTAGTCCGCAACAACTGCAATGTAGGTATTATAATAAACACAGGTTGATTAGTGTTTTGAGGTAAAATTGTGAGTTTCTTGTACATTCCCGGCGTTATTACACTGTGCCTAATAATAATGATGGTGATAGTAGATGTTATCCGGGAGTCCAGAGAGGCAGACCAAAAATGAGAATTATCATGATAAAAGACGACGATACTCATTGACATGTCGTATGTGCATCCAAAAAACCATAATCTAATGAAATAAAGGTGAAGGCTGCTGCTACGATTATTACTAGTCCACAACAACTGCAATGTAGGTATTATAATAAACACAGGTTGGTTAGTGTTTTGAGGTAAAATTGTGAGTCTCTTGTAAATTCCCGACGTTATTACATTGTGCCTAATAATAATGATGGTGATAGTAGATGTTATCCGGGAGTCCAGAGAGGCAGACCAAAAATGAGAATTATCATGATAAAAGACGATGATACTCATCATGTAATGATATAGTAGAATTGCATTGAATTGCACCACACACCACCACATTATTGCACCTACCTACATGTATTTGGACTCTTATATCTATTTAATAATATATTCTCCTTTTACCATCACCACCAGCTGTAATCATTGTCTAAAGCTGTAATGATAAAATCGTGAATCTTTTGGTGTGGAAATAGGAAAAGGGGGAAAATGAATATGAGCCAAGGGAAAAATTCCGGTGGTTTTTAGTTAAGGCTTCTGAATGCTAATGGCAATGTTAAGGACCACAGGGTGCGTGAAAATACGCATTTATCTTGCATCTGTGTGTGAGGGAGAGAGAGAGTGGATGTGTGGAGTTGCAACTGATGATGTGCATGTACAAAGTGGTAAATTGTTGCTGCTGTACGCACAGTTCTGCTAGACTGTGAGTCTCTTCTTCTTCCTCCTCTCTCCATTTTCATCCGTCTGTGTGGTGGATTGCAGCATCAACTATTTTTTTAATAATAAAATTTCATTTTCAACTTTGATATCACATGTGAGTTCACATTTCTTGCAGAGCTCACATTGTAGCGTAACAGCTTTAATGGCTCCACCACCATCACTTCTACTGTTACTCAATAAACTTGTGCATTTAAATGCATAATGCATTTTTAAAAGACTTTGCGTGTATTTATGAAAATGGTAATCTAAAATGTCCAGGTAGATTGTTGAGTGAGAAAGAGAGAGAGAAGCTTTGAATTTGACAAAACACATTACATTAGAAAAAAAATCAGTATGTATTATTATTTTTTATTACATATTTGTGTTTTCATGATGAAGAAGAGGAGCTTCCTGTGCATTTCATTATTATTGTTATATCACGTCATGCCGTGCAAGTGAAACTGATACCATCAGGTTCACAGGCAAAAAAGAAGAAAGTGCATAATATTCCATTCCAGCAGCATAGCAGCAGAAACAGAATCACGTATAAAAAAGAGATGCCCTAAGCACAAAGCACACAACAACAGATACCCTTCAAATCAACATGACAATTTTGAAAATAATGTATATGTGTAATGGCCACGAGTGAGTGAGCATGGAAAATAATGCATACACATGAAATTCACAGAGATGAAAATTAAAATATAGTAGTAGTAGTTTTTCTCATTGCCTATTTTTTTCTTTTAAACTGGCAGTCAGCATAACATCATCATTCTCAACAAAACATTTCATTCCTATGCAATATAATCCTCAAAATAATGCATTTACACATGAAAATTCACAGAGATGAAAATTAAAATATAGTAGTAGTAGTTTTTCTCATTGCCTATTTTTTTCTTTTAAACTGGCATTCAGCATAACATCATCATTCTCAACAAAACATTTCATTCCCATGCAATATAATCCACCAAATTCACCACCACCACCACCTTAATGTGTTTTTCTGCCTCCATGTGTGTATTCAGTGTCATTTGCAAAGAGAGAAAATGAGAATTTAGGGTGTCTCTTCCACTGCTGTTTCCTACAAGAATAAACACTATATGTGCACATTATTATACGCATTGCGATGGTGGTGGAAATGGATTCTCGTATCATTCCATTTTCATTCACACACGACGACGAACAAGGCAAACTCTTCATTTTCATTTAAATTGTGTGCTGTAATATAAACTGCTGTGTGCTGTTTGTTGTGCAACATTTTCATTTGCTGCACCGGCAGAATATAACACATGAGCATCAGCATCAACATTTTATTTAAAAGGCACAACACGCACGCATGCATGGCAATATTCTAATAATCATAATAACGGTGGTGGTGGTGGTAGTATGAAAACGCAGATGTGGATTTATAATGGATGACAACAAGAAAAAGAAAGGAGAAGGCGAGCTGCTCGGAGAGAGAATAGAAGATTGAAGATGCTGTATAAATGCTAAAATATGTACGGCTGCTGCTGTTGGTGCATATAGCTTAAGAGACTACAAAGGCAGCAGTGATTTTCATTTTCAATGAGAGGCTTTCTTGGTGGCTTGCTTGTGGTTTAGACTTTTTTATTATTATCCTGGTAGATATGTGGCTTCAACGCTTCATGATAATAATAATGATAATAATAGTAGCAGCAGAGTGAATATATATGTAGTAGTCAGAAGACGGTTTGTTGCTCAATGAATATGATCTCATCACATCATCTTCATTCTTCTTCTTTGCGTCTTATTGAAAATTCCTTTGCTTTGCATTACTACTAGTTATAATCGTGATAGTGAAAGATGTAAGATATTTTGGAGAGGTGGAGTAGTATTTGGTTTCCACTCCAGTGTATTATGTGATATGCTGAAGAAACGTAAGTAACAACAATACTTTTTGTTGTTTCTTTCCTCTGCGCAGACTGTTTTATTATATGCGCTTTTTATATGCATCATGTTAATATGTGCGTAGATACTTGAATGGCTATAATAAGAACAAAAGTTTCAAGATTTGATTTTGTAAAGATAATTATCATCATATTACCCAAGTTGGAAGAAGACGCTTGTTCAACGAAATAATCATCGAGCCTTGACTCGCTACTCGGCTCAATGTTCCTTAGTCAGCTAACTACTCGTACGTGCATGGTGTCCATAAACAAAAACACACAAGACTTGTACATAAACCTTCTATTAATTTTCTTACACGAGTAAAATAGATAAACACAGATGCATGCATTTCTTCACAAAATTATATTTATACATTGAGAACTGTTAGTAGTAGTAGTGGTGGTGGTGGTGGTAGCAATATAGACCATTTCCACTATGAGCATTCAGTGGCCACATTAAAAACCCTAAAACAATGCACAACGCACTCGGAGAGACAAGGACACATATTGACTGCATCATCATCATCAGAGACAGCCCAGATCTTGCTCGCTTCATTTGCATAAAACTCACATCAGAAAATCTTCCACTTGCTCATTAAAAATCCCATTGACTTGAACAGTGTGGTTCTTTCGTCTGGTGTGCGTATTTTGGTTGCACCATCATTACTACGCATATTACAGCTCCAACTAGCGAGAGGCAACTAAGAATATGTATATTTTTTAAAATGTTATGCGTGGGCCATTTCTCTCGTCATCATTTAAAGAAAAACACGCTTATATTTTTGACCAAGTGAATATTAAAATTATATGCAAGCACTTTCATACGATAACTGAATAATTCTTTTCACTAGGTGAAGATATGAATTTTATGCCGTGGGTAAACTTTTCGTTAATGTACATTTTAAGTACACTTCCTCTTTTTCTTTTTATACTTTGGTTCATTTATCTTGCCGTTTTTCGGCACTCCGCCTGATGATGATTAGAAGAATATATGCCTCTCCTTCTTTTCCTCTCATCATCAAACATTTACTCGGTGCTGCTGCTGCCCATGTTGCTCTCTCTGTAGCTTAAAGGGATACTTTATTGAAGTTATGATGATGATGAGTACCAAAGATAAATTCTGAGACAAGAATATGTGCGCTGAGGAAGGGACTGAACAAAAGGAGTTTTTATTAACTCCACAGTTTCCATGTATGGGGGTGTAGGCTGGCTAAAGACAATTTTTAGGGCTGAGTTTTTTTGTCATCACATTCTAGCAAGATTCATTACTCTTTAGTCGGTCGTTGTCGGTGGAGAGATGTGAATGTAAATGAGAGAAAATGGAATCAGTAACGGTTTGTATATAAGGTAAAACGGGGACGTTTATTTCCATAACCAACCAAAGGAGAAAAAAAATCTCCATCTTTTTTTTTACTTTTTCTCTCGCTCTTCTGTTAAAGAAATAATGACTTTTGATGATGATAATGGTAATGATTACCTATATTGATGATGTGATGGTCCGCCCTTCTCAAGCTCTTTTGGCATGCCATTACGATTACTGACGAGTGACTGAATAAGGTTAAATACGCTTGTTAATAGGTTTTTTGTGTAGAAAAAGGAAACGAGAAAATATAGTGGCATACGGGGAGCTTGTTAAAAGGCCATGTCGTGAATTGAATGAACAAGTTACGTAAAATATACATTGACAAAGAGATGGTCGGCGATTGACGAGATGGATTGTGAGAAAATCTATTTTTGGAATGAAAATGTCAGGTGTGACACAAAGCTATACTGAGAACCAATGAGCAGCTACGTTTGATAAAGCAGTTTACTCAACATATGGCGAAATGACTATTTAGAGTGGAGAGTGATTACGATAATAACAATAAAATGGTTCAAGCCGATGACGAAAAGCCCATAATATTCCAAGGTTCATTAAACAGGTGATTTTTAAAAGGACAAGAAACAAAACAAAAGAAGGAATTTTTCCAATTGCGTAAACTATCATGTTATCATCCTCTGCTGCTTCCATCAATGACTTTAACCAGTCGTGTGAAAGTTTGAGCATTTTCCTTTTTGGAGGAAGCTATGTGTACATGCATGCATGACAAGAAGCGAAAGAGGGTAATGTTCTGCTGGGATAGAGATGATGTAAGAAGCTGGTGAGCCTTAAACACATTCACACAAGCAGTAGCACAATAATAACATGTACACAGAGGCGCTGTTTTTTGTTGAATCGTGTTCACAAGCGTCTTGTAAGACTTATCTTGATGATGAAAAGGGATACTTATATGTAATGGTAGCATTTTTCATCGCCTCGTTTAAGGTAAAAAGAACAAGTTTTAGGGGCAGAGAAGTAGAAGCAAAATGCCAAAAAGAGGGTATATGTATATATATACCGTGGGACGGTGGTGCCACCAAGACGATTATTGTACCAAGAAGACGACAACAGCGTTTATAGAAAAGATGGAAGGGGCGACAGACAATCTTTTACTTCCTTCCATAAATGCTCTTTTGATGCTACTCGCTTTTGCTCTCTGCTGCGTTTTGACACTTACTGCTTCTTGTAAATAATAGTCATCTATTTTCTCTGGTTGTGCACAGAGAGCAAGAAAAAAGACAAGAGTAAAACGAACTCTTTCCTCTGCTTTTTTTCTGGCTGTGTGGCTCTGAAAAAATGGCAGTTTACTTCCGTTTCTTTAAGACGAAGACGAAAAAAGCAAAAGGGCTACATACGCACACATGATGATGATGAGCTACAATGCTGTCTGATGAGAGGGTAGAGTGAAGGTGGTTGTGAAGGCTCTCCACGCTGCGTTGTTATTGCGTAACATTTACAATGTCTACTCGAATGTGTGTAGTGATGTGTACAGAAAAAAATGATATTGAAGTTTATACGTACTTTTGTAATAAGAGGCTAACATCCAACAACAATTCTCATAATGGCAGACAGACACTGACATTATTATTATTACTACTTTTGCTTGTACAACTCCTACAACTACGAGCAAAAGCATCATCATCATCGGTCAATCTGAAAAGATCACCACACCACGTGTGTACACACTGGTGAGCACTAAAAGACGAGACAACCCATAAGAGACTATTACCATTTGAACTTGAACCCTGTCCTTTTCCTTGATGCTTTCTAGGGAGACGAAAAAAAGAGTCTTTCCATTGGTTTATATTTAAGCGCTGCGCTAGTTTTTTTTATAGAGATGCGTCACTTTCACATTATTATTATTATTATTATTATCTTTTATTCTTTAAAAATATCATCGTGTCATTTATCTTATCCCTTGTTTCCGGGTTTTTTCTATATTTTCAGATTTGAAAAAGTACTTTGAACAGTCTCCATACACAAAAAGCGTCGAGTTGGATTCGCAGACGGAACTGAGATGCATTCCACCCGATGGTATTCCAGTGCCAGTCATTTCCTGGGTACGGGATGCACGAACTATCGACCCGAAACGAGACCCCAATTACATCATCACTGCGGATGGCCACTTGCTTATTGCCCAAACCCGACTTTCCGACATGGGCAATTACAGTTGTGTCGCTGAGAATATTGCCAGTCGACGTGTGAGCGAGCCTGCTCTTCTCACGGTATACGGTAAGTACAGCAATTCTTCTTGTTATTATTACGTTTCATCATGATTTCTCCTCCTACATTCCATCATATAATATATGGCTGATGTGTAACATGGTAGTAGTGGTAGTTATTATTATGGCGATGATTATTGTGATTACTGTATGTTTACTTGAGGCAAGTACACATCAAATAATTGATTACCACCACTGCTGCTACCTCAAACATACACGGAAGTCAAACAGAAGCGAAAGCGTATTATTATTAACCAAATAAACTTGCTCGCCATATCATCAATGAAATGATTCGTATCATCAACCAACGCACGCCAATCATTTTTATTGAGCCTACTGTAAACAAAAGATAACTGGAAGGCTTAAGTTGGGCAGATGGAGAGAAAGAGCGAGAGGTTAGGGGTATTACACTTAGCTCTAACGAATGTAATTTATCCCACTCACATCATCACAGTTGTGAGTGAGCATTTCTCTTGTACACACAAAAATATCCCTTTGTAAATATTAGTATTGGTTGTACTTCTTATCCAGACATTACAACAGTAAATATCGAGTAAGCTGGTTATAAGAAAGACTTGGTGATGATGATGACACTAACACATTCTTTTTCCTGTGCGTACCATTTCTTAAACTTTTATGGCATGATTTTGTAAAAAAGAATTTTTTTGACAAGTCGATACATTTTTATTTAATATATTGCTACTTTATAAAATCCTCTACTATTGTGTCTCTTTGCAATACTAACAATCACACTGATTTCTTTTTTTAATAAATGAAACTCGTGCCGTCTGTTGTACAAGCTTTTCATGTATCTTATCCTCGTTGACGAAAAGAAAAAAAAATGCACGCATTCAATATCTCTCTGAGACGTAAGAGGTTTTTGTTGTGTTCACATTCACATGCAATATTGTCATTGTTAGCCAATGTCACTACTTGCTCTTATTTTAGTTTACTTTGCTCTCCGTATTTTGCTGCTGTATTGAGAGAGAAAGACCTCATGTCGTGCAGAAGAATTGCAAAAGCAAGCAATCAAGAAAGTCATCGAATGGCAAGTCAGTATGTTATGTGATGTTTGCTGACATGAGAAAAAGCTTTGCAATAACAGCGAGGTAAGTGCACATGCACAAAACGTATTGCGGAAGTGGAAACATAAACATAAGTTGCAGCACAGCAGCAATGTTTACAAGTGTATAGGTAGATATGTTCATATGTCCAAGAAGTTCAGTGGCTACTTTGCTGTTTCTGGCATTGACCATGACCGAGAGAGGTGGTTATTGGAGGCGAAAAAATACACAAAAAGTGTGGTGAACTTCAAAAGGAAAATCTAACGTCAAATGATTCAGAAGCATGAAACCAGGAGAAAGCTATACATATTTATAGAAAGATTTTTTCCCTGCCCCCATACATTTCACATGTTGCTACAAACAAGCTGCAACTGAAAATGACTAATAGGCTTTCAGACAGGTCAGTGCAAACCTGACGTTGTATGTTATGAATACATATTCACTGCTTATATGGCCTAAACTACCGTCTATTTACTTTTACCGTTTATTCGTAGACATCTTGCTAGTTTGAGCTGAATGTGTGCGTGTGATGTGAGTGTCGGCAGCCTTGAGTTGCCTTGAGGAGAGCAAAGGAAACTGTAGTCGATGATTCAATGAATGAATGGATTTTGTGAAAGGTAGGATATGAAAGGTTAGCATCTCTATACAACCTGCTATACGACATCCATTTTTCTTTTTTAGACAAGTTAAAAGCTCTCCCAGGGCTACTCGCAGAGTATGTACTTTCTCTTTTTTGTGAGCATACACTACTGCATTTTCTACGAATGCAAATAGAAAAACAGTACTTACTACGCACTTCAGATTTAGCCCACATGTTGTGTGTGCGTTGCGTTTGATGACTGTACCGAGTACAATTTATAATGCAAAAAAGTACTTTCTCTATTTGCTTTGCTTGACCACCACATGCTACCACACTTGTACTTACGTTAAAAAAACTTATTTGTTGAGAGAGCTTGTCCATAAGAACCTAAAAAACTAGATGGTGCATGTACATACGCACATGCATATATTCATGAAGCATTCTGTCGACTGTCAGTTTTCTCTTTTTAACAAATAAGTTTACTTTTTACATGAGGAATTCTAAATAAAAGGACTCGCAAAATGTTTAATAAAACGCGCGCTAATAGAAGAGGATCCTTTCTCTATTTTAACAAACAAAATGGTAGCCCAACACATATGAAATGCTTTCCGTATACGCATCTAAACCACATCAGTTGCTTGTATTTTGCAAAAGAGAAAGAAGCCTCATTGTGGAGTCTCCTGCTGTTGTGCTCTATAACCATTACTGCACTGTTACACTGCGAGTGAGTCTTGACAGTTTTCTCCTTTTCATTCAACTGTTGTATGCTTGCATGCCTGTCGACAAGACAGAAAAGCTGATAGGGTCCAACTCCTTGAAAGTATATGTGTTTTACATAGCTAAAACGTGTGCACGCACATGCAGCTTTCCTCGTTTCTGACTTATCTCTCAAATAATAGTAATAATATGCGCGTGTGTTTATGCAGGGTTTCTTCTTTCCTTTTGATGGAAACGAAAGGTGGCACAGGTTCAAAATCCCTTCGGCTTTA
>JAANSP010002012.1:0-13752 GCA_036850745.1 Homidia socia | reverse complement strand
AAAAAATGGAGCTAGTGTTGAGCACCAGAAACTACTAATTTTTTTCCATTTGTTGCTGTTCATCTTTTCATTTTCATCTAGACATTGAATATAAACTCCTTCTTTTAGTTTTCTTCTGAATTGGTTTGGTCCTCTTTCAATTAATATGCAAGAACCTTCATCAAAGTTGTGATTATTGGCAGTGCGTGAGATGAGACAGCAGATTTTTCCGGATAAGTTAATGTAATACAATCTTGATGTTCGCGTATCCTTTCTGGATAGTCTCGACAAGTCTCTCCTATTTAGTTATGGTCAAATAATTACCAATCCCCTGAATAACAGCACATTCAAAGGAACCTGATGATGGACTAACAAAACCGAAACGTGGTAGTTCCTCTGGTAACCTAAAAATCATGGATAGGAGTTGTGTCCCGTAATTTTACTCATAATTAACCAACCTACTAAAAACAACCGTTTTTCGGAAATTTTCACCGATAACTTTATTTGAAAAGTCTCTTCAAGAACAACCAGTACGTTTAGACATTTTTTTCTCTTTACATATTAATGGTTTCTGTTTCCTCATATCTATAATTTAATTACACTGCCTTCACAAATAATAACTAGAAACGCTTTACAAAACCATCGAATGCTATTTATAAGTATGCTGCGGTTTTAAATCATGTTAACGGCGAGAAGTAAAGAAGCCCGAACAACAATCCGTTACAATTGTGCTAAGCAGGTAAAATAAACTTACAGAAAAACTCGCCCTAAATGATTTACTGATTCCCTAACCCATCTCATATATTCCTGTCCTGACTAATCAATAATTTTAAACAACAGTTGTTGAGCGTGTTCCGCAAATTATATTTTGTTTTTTACATCTAATAGAATTTTAAAATCAGTTTCGCTTGTTTTATTGTAAACTATTACCTGGGATGTTGATATTTCTGTGAGATTTTCAATCTTACGACGGAAACGACCATACAATACTTGATGATTTTAAATCTTTAGATTGTCGCCGGAAACTTTTGGAGAAAATCCACTCAAAGATATAATAAAGTTCATAATTTTGCAGCAAACAATCTTATGAAAAGATCAACACTTCTATAATGGTTTCGTTGATGAAATGCTCTTTCATTGCTCATGAGGAATATATGGATTATATATATACATATAATTTATGTGGATGGGTAGATGGTTAATCGATGCTTTAGAAAACGTAAATATATCTTCTTCCAATACAAGCATTATCTGACTTTCCTGCCGGAATTCAGTAGAAGTTTGAGGGAATAGGAAAGGCCTTTGCCTAAGAACAGTCAACCCAACTGGTCCTAACAATATTATTGACTCAATGAACTAAAAGGGATAGATGCGTTTGCAAGCATGGGACCCAAGAATACAGAAAATAGTTGTCTTAGGTTTTAGAGGTTGGAGAGACTAACGGACTTTTTAAGTGACAACAGTGACTCGTGATATGTAGAAGTATTCGTGATAAATGAGGAAGCAGGGTTGAAATGCTGTACCACAGTCCATTATTTATTACTCGTGATCTCTAGACTATTGATGTACAAACCATTCTTTTGGGCTATTTTCCTAACCGAACCTGTTCTTTTGTATAAAACTACACTAACATACTGCTAGAATGTAACGCTGTATTGGCATTAACCTTCACCTAAACCTACATATGTGCATCAATCCATATATAAAACAACCATATACTTATTGCAATCGGTATTCATGTACGTTAAGTCAATCGGCATTCATGTACGTAAAGTCAATCGGTATATGTAAACCAATACACATCACATAAAGTAATCTGTATTCAATCGGTAAAAGTACTTCTTGTATATTACTTACTGACTCCAGCAATACCGTCTACGCCAAAGAAATGAAAAGCGTCATTTTGATGCAAGCAACCAGAAACCTTTTGCTTCAGGCTTTCCTTGGAGTTTGGATACGATATAACACCACCAGTACACTATTCTTTTAGTTCTCATTTTGGAATTTTCGTAAAAAAGACAGAGTTGTCGTGTAGAAAGTAAAGTTCATTAATTAATTATTATTAATGGTCGTTGCTCGTGTACGCATGAATTCTTATTTTATTATTGTTGTATCATCCATCATAAAAACGAAGCAAGAACCAAGACCGCCGGAATTTAAGAGTCGTCATCATCACATTCTAAAAAGATACTACTGTGCAACAATCAATAGTAATGACGGCGGGGTCATTATCTTTGTTAGCACCACCAATTGCGGAACATTCACAGAATGTAACGTCTATCAATTTACCATATTAGCGAAGCCTACAGGAAAGAACAAAGAACCCATCATCGTGACTTTTTGTGTTTCTGTGTAGTTTCCTAAATAGTTGTAAGATAAAACTGACTTTCTCATTGCGAAAAAAGGAGCACTTGTAGTTTGTCTCTCTCTGAAGTAGCTTCTTCCAAAGGTAATATCAAAATCTCCCAGCTTCTTTATTTTTGACATCGTAGTGGAAGTTTATATATAAGTTATTCTCACTTCACCCCGATTTATCCATAAACATCAAAGTACATCTTCATACTAACTGAAATTGGTATACCCGTTGACAGAATCCGTATATTACTGAAGAGAGTCCGTATACATTTGACGTTACTCATGCGGCATCTGTAAATCTGTGTATAAGCATAAACTTTTTCAAAAATATAAGTAGAGTCGGCTACCAACTAGATTATCCGCTGGTGTACGCAGTATATGTATTAGTAGATGAGTATTTAAATTTGGAACTGACTTTTTTAATCCAATTTTGATTTTATGACCCCAATCGCTTTAGACTTTAAACTGACCATAAATTGTAAATAGTACGTAGATTAGTATGTAAGATATTATAAAAATTGGCTTTAGATTTAATTACTCATTTCAATACTATATTACTTTTTACGTATAGGAAAACGTAAGGAAACCATTTTTTACCGAGAAATCAGCACCTTTGCATCTCGCAACCACACTTGACTTTCACTTTGACTCAAACACTTCCTGTCTTCAGGAAATAGGTATGAAATAAAAATGGTGCATTAGTTGAGTTACACACAAAAAAACATTTTTTAAATCATTTTGGTTTTCAGCTCATGTGGTTCTGAGTAAAAAACAGAGGTACCACCGTCAGACTCGTAAGCTCAATGAGCTATCTACGAAGCCAATTCTACGTGACTAGCAAATATGAAGAGTTGCAGACAGGAACTAAAGGCAGGAAAGTGCTACGCAAGAAATCTGGATATACGAGGATATTTTTCTTCAAAAGTGTACACTTTGTTTTCCCTCTCATTCAAAAATGTTTTAACATAGACCAATCTACTTTTTAGTATAGTAACCGCTATGACCAAAACAGTTTTTCCACTGACGCACGAAGGTATTGATAACTTTTATCAAAAATGCCGTTGTTTTACGTACCAGTCTTGTAAATTTGGTGGACAGTTTTATGGTGAAAGTAGCAGTAAAAGTAGCGTTTAGATCAACTTTAGTTTCATGGAAAATTTATGTTCTTGCCGTCTTCAAGCTATGCTTTTAAGATGGTCACTGATAACCCTACGCATATTTTAGCAACTTTGTACAGGCTTGGCGGAGACGATACAAGGCCCTACTCTCAGTATCAGGCCATGATTTCACTTTCTCTCAGTACATCATATGATGTGTCTTTTAACCTATTGACGTTTCCTTCCTCAGTTTTTCATCCAAATAAGCAGTGGTAGTCAGTCCAACCAGAGTGTCTCATTTTTGCAATGTATTTCTGTAACATTACTGTATGGAATTTTTTTGTCAAAGACAACCAAATGTATGACTAATTATATTTGCATTTACACATGTATATATTTTTTAATACGGTATATTAACCCATGTTCAAAATTAACAATGGGTCACGTGAAAATCTAGATGCCTTTATATAGCAATATAGTTAGCTTTTCTTAAAAGTGCGTTTTGGATTCATAGCATTAAGCATATTCCACTTCTTATGAATACTGTGGATGTACCTAATTATCTACAGTATATGGGTCAATTAAAAGTGTCTCTAAACTGTTTAGCTTTACCGATTCATCGACTCATTTTATCCAGATAAAGTTGTAATATTTTTTAAATTAGAACGCCAGTTAAAGTGACAGGCTACTAATTTAAAAATGTAACGTATATTTATATTAATATATATACGTTGTTTCTTTTACATGAAGATGTAAAATTGAAATATTACAAATTCCTTATTTCTTTCACTTACGGATGTAAGACAACCTACATCACGGCGAGAGGGGGAGCTTTTGGAAGAATCTAGAGCAGGGCAGTCAACACAAACATCCGTCAGCGCTAACCACTATCCTAAAAAAATCCATACTATAATTAAAAATTTAATGTAAATTTAAAAGGCACCTTTCATCGGGAAAAGATACAAACTGCAATCACTAAACGGATTCTTTTTCAAATAGTGTAATTTTCTTTTGCTTTTTACGGGAACAATTTCAGAGTTTTCTCTTTCGAAACGAACCTTTTATTACAGTTCCGTCACTAGAAAATATAAAAGTTGCAACTCTCTAGCCAACATAGCTCACTGCAAATTGATAATACAAATATGCATGCTACTTTTAAAACTGTCACAACATTACATTACAGTAATTCGTAATTGTGGTGCAAGCCTGGTGCTTATAGTCTGTGACACATGACATAATGAAAAGCAGCATGCGTGCAAGCTTGACATTCTCCAAAAGTTTATATTCTAGTCTGAAGATCTACTTGATTAACAGAGCGCAGCACTACTTTGGAAAGGATGTAACAATTAAAAATATGAACACCGTATTATAAACCAGGCTATGCAACATGTACCTGGCTTGAGAGACACAAAAATGAATCGTATGCACGCGGCCAGGAATTGACAAAAAAAGTAAATGTCATTGCAAAAATGGTAGGAATGCAGATGCTCCTGTTCATTAAAAAAGCACACCACCCAAGTGGGCGAGTCTTGTCATTTTTTTTATCAGCCAGTGATATTCAAGAAATTCATGAGCTCTAGCAAACAACTTTGCTTATGCACACTTACATATCGTTAAGCAATTGGAAAAAATGTACAGTGGATTTATGCCAAATGACGGACTGACGACAATTGCAATCCCGATAAGAAAATCATTTCCTTTTTACTAGGAACAAGCCAAAATTTCACAATAGCAGCATAAGATGTGGTCACGAATGAGGCAAGTTCTTCATTACATGCAAAAATAGATGCAGCATAAACCATTTAATTATAACGAATCGTCACAAACGAGAGGCGGGGTAGTGCTAGCATCCTGACTCTCAGCATCCTTGGGATACATTGAGATGTATTTTCAAGTTATAAGCGTTTTTGCAGCAACGGAAGTATTTGAAAAGTACCTGATAACACATACATTAAACAAAGTGTCCCAATAACTGATCACTTATCTCCATCCATATAAACTCAAGAGAGGCTTGAAAAAGCTCATCCCAGGCTCTAAATAAATAAAAATGCATATATTTTTAAACGCTGTCGTGTCTTGTGCAAATTTCTAAAGGACTTAAGTCCAAAAGCACTTTCTTGCTTTTGGTTTTGCTTCTAATTTTCTCACAATGTATCTCCCCATAATATTTTCATTACCTCAAGTTCTTCCCATTAGCCAATTCAAGATATGTCGGCAGTTTTACCGCGTTTTTCAGTGCATCAAACCAAATAGCAGAATTTGTAACGACTTTTGAATTCTCCCGGTAGTGTACAAGAATTAAATATTTCTTGTGCATCAAAAACTTACAAAAAGCTTATTATGTAAAATACAACGAAAAATTGCGAAACAAAGGGCAACATGTGCCTTGGTGGTAAATATAGTTTCAAGCGGAAGTAAAACGATTTGTATTATTTCCAGCTTGATGGTCAGTTTGAAAGAACACTTTCAAACAGCGAACGGAATCGGTTAGTGTAAAACTGGCGTCTCAAAATCATGCGCAAATACATAATTCAGAAATATGGCATGTTGCATGCAACAAAATTGAATGAGATACCCATGCAGTGATCAACTATTAGTGCCCCTAATAGTCATGATAATGATTACCTGTCTTTGTAATATTTTCGCACTCAGCAACTTTAATATGACCATGACAAACATTGTTACGTTTTATGTAATTGTGCCCTCACAATGCTGTGACCGCAGCAAAAAATAAAGTCAGAGTAAAAGAGAAAAAATATGGGAATAATAAAAAGCGGAGATGACTTCCATGACAAAGTAAATTTAGGCTTAAATGGAAGCATGTGAATACGTACTTGCGTATATACATCTCTCATTACTGCTCAACTTCATTTTCGTAATAATGATAAGAACACCAACATACAGCTTTATGGCTGACTGACTGAATGACTGATAAAAGGATGAACTTGAACAAAGACATGAATTTGCAGTTTGCACACTCTTCTAAGTCAGCATTACTAAGCTCCTTTTCTGCAAAAAGATGCATTGCGTTTTTACTGCGCTACGTTGTACTTTGTACCAATGTTAACTGCCTAAGCCAGCTTTAACTTCTTTCAGCAAAATACTCGTATACTTAATTAACAACAACCTAATGACAAGTATGCTCACAGGATTTTTTGAAAGCATGTTTATGTCAGTGAGAAGTTTCAATTCACATGCACACACACAAACTAAACTATTATAAACATTTATAGTAAACCCAAAAACATGTATCCTCATAGAATATTGAAGCTTTAAAATAGTTTTGGAATTATTGGCACTTTATCAAAATTATCATAATGAGCAGCACATGAAAGCTGCAAATATTTTGTCTCATTCGAAAAACATGAATGAAAGCAGTCCTGGACCCATGTCAACATCACCGAGAGAAATATCCTTAACACATTTAATACGGCATTCTTCAAAGCCCAAAACGACCAATAACACAATAAGAAAGTTGACAATGTTCCCAACGCATTGTCTCTGTAATTCCCAAAAGAATACATGAGGTTGTTCATAATATGTTTCAAACTGCATTCAACAGTTTTTCTATGCAACCTACAAATTTAAAAATCTAACCATTCATTGGATTAACTGGAACTTTATTGCTCTGCAAACAAACCTACCGTTTGCTTCAATAAAGAACTTCTGTTAAAAGTCCAGCAAATCAGCCACTTTCGCCAAACCAATAAAAAGAATTCTGTACCAACACCTACGTGAACCCATTGCTTCTTCGTCACCATCGCGGTCACTACCCCGGTGAGCGAATGTCAGTAACAAAAATCTTCTGCCCATACGCTTTACCTTATTATCATGAAGGCCAAGCAGCCTTAAGCCAAGCTCACTGTGTGCATAGTTTCATGTCTCGACACAATGAACCCCAAGTATGTCCTCTTGCAGGATTCCAGTACAGTAAATATTGCTACGGCACACTTTAAACATTATTGCCACCACCATCATTGTTGTTGCTGTTCAGCACCAACTTATGTACGACAACTAAGGTAAATTAAATTGTCAATTACCGTATCTGATATCCTTTACGATAATTAAACCATATCATTGTACTTTTAAAAATCATTTATCACAAGCATTTATTCGTAGTTATAATTGCTTGCTAACTCATCACTACTGAAACTGCTACCGCTCAACACTTGCAACTTTCACCACAGACAGTGAAAATTCTCCGAGAAGCACAATATGCACCAAAATTGTTGCCAATATTATCATCACAATTCAGTCGGCAGCATCATCCTTAAATCCACTGCTTGCGTCACAAAAAAACTTTACACACAGAAGTCGCATTTTCCACCCAATGGCCACGTTTTAACTTTGACCAATATTTTTTTGCCTTTAAATGAATATAAATAGGATCATAACACTATATAACTTTCAACTCACACCGCATGTTTTCCTTAAAAATGATAAAACATTTCAATGCAGATATACTAAGTGAAAGGTAAATGGAAACGCCAAGTTACACCTTTTACCTTATTAGATGTACACGAATTTGAAGTAAAAATGGAGTCATTTAGGGCGTCAAATGCGCTTCAACATCATTGCCTTCGATATCGTAATCACGACCACCACAACTACACCAGTTGTAGTCGCACACTTCATTTCAACAGATACGATATACAACGTTTTCGAAATACAAAGTAGTGAACAATAATACGAGCAGTAGCTCATGCAAGTACTCCTGCAAACCTATACTCTCTCTGGAATGCATTTTGAAACACTTTCTTCATGCATATAGACGTATTAATCAATCTGAACTGATGATGATAAGCACGAAAAAGGCATATTCACAAGCAGCAAGTTTCCTTTTTCTCTGTAATACCAACACTAATCTAATACAATCTAATACAAAATATACATAATCGAAACACTAATATAATCGTACAATGTGTTTTGGAAGAACAGGCAAAAGTACTGGGAAATTTATTGGGACAAAAAGTGAAATTAAATGTGACCCATAGCAAAATGCCAGTAGTATTATTATTAATCTGTGCTGGTGCCTCTGAAGAGAAAATGGCATATTAATACTGGTCAACTCATTTAACTTTAACGGATGATTTAGTGGTCAAATCAGGAGTGAATACTTGTGTATAAAATGTTTTATTTTTTTGGCTAGTAAACGGATCATGCATTGATATTTGAATCGGTAGTGGCAAGGATGGTGTCAGTCACCTTTATAGGGAAAACGCCATATTGCATGGCAATACTCACTCACGTTCTTCGTTTTCACACGTATTCCTATATGAGAGAAAAATTAGAGGCAAGGTAGAAATTACGCATAGTACAAAGTTTTCAAGACCAACTATAATATCATGTATTTCACTCAAATAACAAAAAACCGTAGTATTCAAGTGAGTAACAAACATCGTCGTACAAATTTTTTTTCAATGAACAAACCCCTGTCCGTTCCTCGCTTTGCTATTAATTATGTGGTCTATATGGATATAGAAAATGTTTTATGTAGGTAACTAACGTACTAAAATAGTGAGCGAAATAAAAGTATTATTGGGGTATATGGCTACACACACGAGAGACATGCATATTCCACATTGCCTTGGAGAATGAAAAACCATTTTTACTCTAATAATGTCGCATAATGTGATTGTCTTCTTTCAGCATCTCCCCTCCTACAAGGAAAAACCACTTTAATGAAGCTTACGCCGCACCCTGCTGCAACCTATAACAACAAACAGCAGTAGAGTGGACACTACGTCTGCAGTAAATGTTGTTTGACGTTCCTGATGATGAGGATTACGAGGAGATGTGTTCGTTGGGTCCTCCTCAACATAGTTAGTACACTGGTTTCTCTAAAGTGTAGAGTTTCTCTCTAGCCATTAGGTTAAACGTCATGTTGTTGTGATATACGAAACGAAATACAAGCAGGAAAGGATGATGAGGCGATGGTATTACATATACTACAAAAGTGGAGAACAATGATGACAGCTAAGGATAGAGATAGACCGCCGTGAGAGTAAGATACCTATATGAAGGATTAATAGAGAACAGAGCAATAGAACTGTTGATTTTCTGGTTCGTTCTTTGATGCTGGCCAGGTTGAGCGAGGTAAAAAAGGGTTTCTTTTTGCCTAAGGGGTATCTGCTCGTTTTCGATAGCTCAAAAATTTTTAAATTGTCGCCAATAATAGGTTTTATTGTTTTATGAAGGACCAGATACAACAGGATCATCATGATACTTTTTTCAATTAAAATGCCAAAAATGTAAACAAAGCTAATCCAGTTGCTTTCTCCATGAACAACAAAGTATTTGACCATGGAGTAATTTGACCCAACAGGGTGATATGAGAATTCTAATGCACTATGTGGTTACAAAACGAGTATCGATATACAAAACATTCGTACACTTTACGACGCTTTTAATAGTTACACAGCAAATTGCTTTCTACTGAAGTAAAAGCTGCCAAATGAAAGTACTTTTAAAACAATTTCGGAGAAAGCAAGTGTATTGTTACTGTTAACGGTATGGTCAAAACAACAAACTTTCAAGGACATGTTCCATAGGCCAAAGTCCACACCATCCTAAAACTTAATTTCTAGCGTGCAGCAGAGAATTTTTTTATAAATGTTTACATTTTTTCACGAACAAAATGCACAGCATCGTAAAAATGTGAGCAAAAGAAAAGTAAAGCTTTCAGGTAAGTTGAATGAGTGTCCGATTTATGGTACTGTGGAGAGTCTACTGCGCCACAGACCTGGTCACAAAAAGCATAGATTTGCAATGTATTGCAAAGAAAAAATCAAGTTCAAAATTTTTCTCGTTTCCCAACTTTGCAAGTGTTTAAAAGTAAAAAGTATGTGCAAAATTAAAAGTAATTCTGGTTCAATTTCATAATGGTATGTTGTCATCATATAAAGCTTACATGAGCTCATTACGGAGAGCATTGAGTGACACGCGCTCTCAGTAACTGCTGCTACCTAGACTTAGCTAGATTCCAGTGCATTTTAGCATCGTAGACAAAACTTGCAAGAATTCTCACAATTTACAACGGAATAATTATATTGTTCTAGAAAAAGATAATAACACACACTCAAACTTTGTTGTCAAATAGAATGGGATATAATCTTTTTAAAAAAGTTGTTTAAAAACTACTGCTGGCTTGTGATTCAGGATAAAAACTGTATAAAAAAAAGCAAAAAGTAGTACACATTCATCGGTTTAATAAATCATTAAATTAGTGATTATGATATTATATTGTAGCTACTTTTTAATTACATGCACAATTATAATTATATCTAGTAATAATAATTGCAATTTTCAATTAGCTGCAATAAAAATACTGTATGCTCGTTTTCATTCTGAAAAAATCATAATGTTTGAGTGAATTATGGGCTGAATTCCAGAAACTAATTTGACGCGTTACTACTAATTGTACAGCAATTTAAATTAATTCACACCCCACCGCTTAGCAGCCTATCCATTTCACCTACATTTTTTTCATGATAATTCGCTCATGAACATAACAATTTTCCCTATTAGCACAAGCAAAGTCTGCTGACAATTGTCATATCAACACTGAATTTTAAAGACTAACCAAATCTTACTCATGTAAAGTATATATTCATACGTACTCTTTTGTCGACATGAAAGCCGTTTCTATTAGTAATTGTCATGTGGTTACTAACTATTCCTGCACAACCCCATGTCAGTACCATCGGTATAAACCTCCAAAGCATTGCATATTTAATCTTCATTATGAACATGACTATGACAATGACTGCTGAAAACGGCTATTATAATACTACTACCTTTGTATATGTTTTGGACAAATGGATTTCCAAGTTCGTTTGTAACCGGTAATGATACGGTTATTATTCTTATCAATTCCGTTATTTTCTCATGTGTAACTTGGCTTTCTTAGGATTATCGTAGCTCGGAATCAAGTTTTTTTTTCCTTTTAAAATGCATTTTTCTCTCAATACAGAGGAAAGTAATTTGTTTGCTGCTGGAGTGAAAATGTGCACAGTGGTACTAGTATTATTGTTATAATATTAATTGCGTCTCCTAAAAGCAAAAAATACAATTTTTGAATTTGCTTTATTAGTCACTTAAGAGTATTACAACATTTAGCTTCTTTCAGCAGAAAAATTTGATAGAAGGTTATAGCAATTAAACACATATTGTACAACTCAAAACTAGGATAAAATTACCGAAAAACGATTTTACGCTATTTTTAAATATTAGTTGCTACAGTGAAGTTTTAATACATTAGTTATAAAGTAAGAGTTTGTCACAAAGAATCTAATAATTTGACGATAAGCTAAGTATTTGAATACAAAGTTACATTTTTTCTACACATAAAGTAAATACAATAAAGAAACAGTGGATTAGATATTTTGTACGCGCAAAGGCTAATATCTAGCAAATATTAAAACATGAAGCTAGATTGAATCTAATAGTAAGTCAGGAAAAAGTTCTTCTCCCTCTGATCCTTGGCGATATTTTGTAAAGTTAAATTTAATATGCTGGTCAAAGAAGCAAGAGCGCAGTGCTCGAGCTGCGTCATCGTCGAGATTTTCGTTTTCAGTTGAAGGATTCATGGGGTAAAGAGTTGCCACTTCCATAGTTGGGTTTAAAAATAGAATTTCAAAAAGCTCAGCCTTCACTTGCGAAGAGATTTTGTTATTTAACTGCAACTGACGCAGACCTCGTAAACGCCGAACCATCTCCACAGCTTCTTCTCCGGACATGTTGAATTTATTCAGCTTTAAATATTCCACAGAAGTTGGCATTTCCTGAAGATTGATGGCTGTAGGAAAGGCGAGATTGGACGAGTTGTTGATGGTGATTGACAGCTTTTTAAGTTTGCGGATTTCGCGAAACTCTGAAATATCTAGTGGACAAATTGAATAGAATCCAGTTGTCGGCAAGCGTCGATTTAGCTCAAGGCTAATAATAAGTTCTGTCAACGTTTGCTTGTTTTGGGATAATAACTTTTGAAGCACTTCAACTGGTATCCCCTTATGGTCATCAGTGTAAGACGTCGCCTTTATGATTTCCATATTGCTAAGCTGACCAAGAACGCGTGTCCAAATCTCTATATCATCCTCGTGGTACGTAAACTCCAATGTTACCAGGTCCTTAAGGCGATTTAAAATCATGGTCGAGTCAAATTGTCCACGAATCTGGCTTCTTAGTGGCGTTTCCAGTTCCTCCTTGTCAAACTCTTCACCGTCCAATCGTTTATCGGTCAAACGTAGGCGTTTCATTCTGCGCAATTTAGCTACAAAATTCCAAATAATAGGCCCATTGAAAATTGCAATCTGTGCGTCAACATGATGGTCAAAATACAAAGACTCGAGAGATTCTGGATCTTGACACAGAATAGACTGCCAAGTCAACAGCGTGCTGTCGTACTGCGGATCTAAATTACACCACGAATCCACTCTGGTAACAATACGGAGGGTCTTCAGTGTCTTGAAGCATTTGAACTTTTCATGGGTGTCAAGGTGTAATTTAGGCGTAACACTATATCCGTTATGCTCAATTTCTAGGGCCTGTAAACTGGTACAGTTTCGCAGTATACTCAACAAAAGGGGTGAGGCATTGTCGCAAGTCTGCAGAGAGATTGATCTCAAATGACCGGGTTGCAAAAAGGGCAATTTCAACCGAGTAAAGTTGGAGATTGCCACAGAACGCACCCGAGCAACGTCAAGATTCGTTTCGATTCGTATAGCCAATTCATCCGTCAAATTTACGCTGTTGACAATAATCTCGTCCTGTACAATGCTTTTCAAATACGAGCACGTGTTCATTGCATTAAGAAGGTCGTCGGTGGAAAGGTAACCAACGATTTTTTCCCATATCTGAAAAAATTAATACATAAGGGCGAAATTAAATGAAGTTTTCATGATGACCATAATAGTTTTTGAGCTCTAGAATATGATTTATTTGCAGGTGGGTATGTGAAATAGAGCGCACTTACCTCAGGTGGAAGAGCAGCGAACGAGAGCACAATAGGATGTTTCATACTTGTAAATGAAGGAAGTAAAGAAAATAATGGACTAGTAATGGAAACAAATTATGCTGTAGAATTTGATAAGATAAGGGCACAAACAAACAATTAAGCACTCTTATTTGATCACATTATTCAACAGAAAACGTAAAGATGAAATGGGAGGTGTAAAAAGCAATTTTATTAAGCCACATACATTTTATATTTTTTAAATACGCACCAAAAATTGGCATGAACCAAAATTCGAATGGTGCTTTTTAGTAAAAAAATTCAAATAAAAAATTGAGTAGGTATGACTGGAGACTGGTTTCTAAAATT
>JAANSP010002011.1:0-13753 GCA_036850745.1 Homidia socia | reverse complement strand
TATGCAATAATAATAGCATCTTCAACGAAATCAGTAAAAGAAGCTGAAAATAAGATGTGAATGAGGCGGTAGCTATTGTTGTTTTCGTTACCATGGCTGCGCACTTAATGAACACTGTGCTCTGCTGACAATATTATATTTTTATTATTAGGAGTGTTCAAAGAAGAGGCAATAAAAATAAGGTAACATTGTCAAGTGAACCACTTGAATAGAAGCTGCAGCAGCAATAAAAGTACCTTGCTTGGTGGCAACCACTAACCAACTTGGATAAACCAAGCAAATACGTCATTTTAGATATTACTTTCCACTCGTTTTATTATTGCCATTGTACAAAAGTATTTTCTTTTGTGTGGAGAAAAATAAAAGTTTTTTTTTCTATTTTGGCTAAAGAAAAGGTATTATGATGATCATCATGAATGTTTTCAAGTGTAATGTGTCAAGTGTGTTTGTGTAGTGTTTTGTCATGCAATAAAGCTGAAACGACTTTTGTGTATATTTGTGAAGATATGTGGATATTTGATGAACTGCTATGCTAGTATATTAAAAAAGTAGTTAATTGGAGTGTCTGATAAACTTACTCTTTTTGGAGGGTGGCTTATAATTGGGATTGTTATACTGCGTCTTTTTGGGAGGATATCGTGTGACTGGTGGATGGGCTGGGAAAGGCTGTGGTGGGATGTTTGTGGTACTTGTGCTTGTTGGACTACTGCTACTACTGCTGCTACCACCTCCAAGAGGATCCTGTGTTCTGGGGTATTCCGGATTTCTAGGATAATAATGGTCGTTGTTGGTGATGATGCTGCTACCGTTGTAGGTGCGGCCGTAGTTAATGTTGCTGTTGGGGTTGTTGGACGCTGATGATGAAGAGTTGTAAACGGGGAGCGGTCTCCTGGGGGAGAGCGTGGCGCTACTTGCTGTGGATGCACGGGGTGTGCTAAATCTAGGAATTTGGGGAAGTGCTGGAGCTGATGTGGAGCCTAGACAAATTTAATTTTTGTTCAGTTTAAATTTGTAGTCATTAAAAAAACTATGATAGACATGCGTAGTGAATACAATGTAGTCATGCCTTAATTTTAAATGCTTATTTAAAAGTTTATTTTTTGCGTTAGGTGAGCATGTGCATTCACTTATTAAAAAAAATGAAACTATGATCTGTAAAATATGATGCTCGAGAGGGAACTACTTACTCTGTGAGGAGGTTTCTCCAGGATGGCAGCACACTTTGAAGACGACTTTCATGTTGTGGCTGGAGCACCGACCACCAACTCGGCGATGGAGATCATCACGTGATGACGTAGCTATAAACGAACAAAACAGAGCTCATTAAGAAACAAAAAACACCCTGCAATCCTCTTTGAAGCTATTTTAGTCCTTCTTTGCAAAACAAAAATAGTAACATTCACAACTTTACTCACAGATAAAGTAATAGTCTTGTCCAGGGCGGAACTCGAGACCACCAGGCTGGGGAGTAAAACTGCGAAATGTAATGGTGAAGTACATCAGTTTGAAGGGTTTATCACACACGGCTATAATGCGAGGATTTGGATTCGTGATCCGACACGTGTCATATTCTTCCTTTGATACCTGCACAAAAAATATTCAAAAAAATTAGATTTCACATGAATTACAATTTTTGATTTCCATCATAAAAATAGAAACGCATCTTTCTAAATCACAGCATTGTTGCAAATGCACCAATGAAAGCAAAAAAGCAAAGGTAAAAGCTTTTCTCATGCGCGCGTGCTATTCAATCAATTAATTCATTTATCATGTCAAAATCATCTTGACATGATTCTCAATGTCACCATCTCTCGCATCATTTACGCTCACGTTGCTTTCCAATTGACTTTGCCAAAGTGAAAAGAAAAGCATGCTAGACTTGTGTGAAGAGGAACTACGAATATAAATATATATACCTCTTTTAAAGTGCAATGTCATGTGTAATGCTATTCATATGTAAAAGTGTTGCTGCTGACAAGTGGAATGCGTGCTAGCAATCAGCAAAATCAACCAAAACCGTATCAAAATGAATACATACCGTAATAAATCTTTGAATGAGGCCACTATTGCTAGCCAGTCATCCAACAGCAAACAAGAAAGCACATATATTTTGCCATTATTATTACCATTATTCACATGCATTTCCATTTTTTCCCTTTTCATACACAATGTTTGTCATCCCGTCATGTCTGTCACGTAGTAGTTTTGTTGACGCCGAGTGAATGCATGAATACATTCTCATCATCATTCATCATCTTCACGCAACAACACAACCAACACACATCATCTTCATCATCGTCATCATCACCTTTTCCATGGGAGTGATAATGTGAATGAGGCTGCTGCCTCTGCCCGCCTACATTTTTTATCTGGAGAAGTTTATATCCCTACTTAGTACATATGCATTATGGATGTCATGTGTATGAATCGCACAAAAATAGGGATGACTGTGATAATGGAGCATGAAAAAAGGGAAAGTGATTTTCTCCTCTGTCACGTAGTAGTTTTGTTGACGCCGAGTGAATGCATGAATACATTCTCATCATCATTCATCATCTTCACGCAACAACACAACCAACACACATCATCTTCATCATCACCTTTTCCATGGGAGTGATAATGTGAATGAGGCTGCTGCCTCTGCCTGCCTACATTTTTTAGCTGGAGAAGTTTATATCCATACTTAGTACATATGCATTATGGATGTCATGTGTATGAATCGCACAAAAATAGGGATGACTGTGATAATGGAGCATGAAAAAAAGGAAAGTGATTTTCTCCGTCAAATATTTCTCCTGCTTGCTCCTGTTGACGACGACGAGGCAGAGATGAATATCAAATCGATTATTTCATCATCATCTCAACTGCACGGGGAAACATGTGCATATTTTGGGAGATGGAAATATATGAGAATTGACGACTCATTTAGGTTGTTTGGAAAAAACACTATTGACATCTTGAGTGATTTGCAAACACCAGCCCAAACAGAGCTCCAATATGTAAATTATTTTATATTTTTTTCAGAAATGTTCCATGTAACTTAGAAGGAGTGNTATTTTATATTTTTTTCAGAAATGTTCCATGTAACTTAGAAGGAGTGTGCTCAGTCTGCTTAATTGAAATCCTTCTGTTGCAGGTGAAATTTACCACAAAAACTTATCCGTATCAAGAAAAGAAGGGTAAAGTTAGCCAGGTGTCCCAGGTGATACTCTATCTCATCCGTCTAATTCAACAGCCTGATTTCGTAATTTGTTGTGAAAGTTACTTTTATCATATTGTACGATACCCCAAGTCTACGTCTTTACTTTCGAGCAGCGTGTGCTTGTTGATGAAGAAGATGATCAATTACATGTGCATACACAGGATATCTATCCACCTATTTTCAGCTATCCCACCGGGTTGGAAGCAAATAACTAGGTAGCAAATACCCTGAACAAGCACATGTAGCTACAAAAACAACTTTCAGATAGCTAGCACAATACCAAGCAAAATCTATAACGCTTCCTTTTCTTTTTCTCCTAAAATATATTTTACTTCCACCTGTTTCAATTTTTATCCGTGCTGCTGCTACATGGGACGGTTAGTCAATGATGATGATCCATCTATTTCATTTAAGACACCAATTTCCTTCCTTCTCTCCATATAAAAAATACCGGCAAAATATGCAAGAGGACAACAAACTGGCTTTTTCTCGATGAATCATGTTACTTTCTCTTTCTCTGCCGGTGTACTAATCATGATGATGATCAATACCAGACGGAAAACGGAAGGGCGTATGCTCCACTGGTGTAGCAGCTCTTTTTCACTCGGTTTTAAGCGAAAAAAAAACAAAGTAACGTGAAGTGAACTAAGAACTCAGGAAAAGTTTCATTTTCCTCATTCAACCAACTAATCTAAATACGGCCGGTGTAGGTAGTCAATACAGCATGTATCATCAAAAATACATTGTTTATTCAATGCATGTACCTATGTTTCATTCTTCCCGTTTGCGTTTTCCATACGAAAAAAAACACATTCTCGCTCAACCAGGTCTCAGGTTACCTGAAAGACTATGGTGAATGGTGAAGTTCAATCTGCTACCTCTTTGCGTTTGTACTGCAGCAACCACAACAACCCTTTTCTCCTTTCGTTTGTTTTTACCATTTTAGAAAACAGCCACCACAAAAAAGTGAAATTATTATGTTCCATATGAAGCAGCTAGAGAAGCACAGGAGAGAGCATCATGATGAACCAGTCAAGAGTAATAAATAAGGAAATTGGGAAAATAAGGAAGTGGAAGAAATCGAACAACAACAAGACGACGACGACGAAGACCAAGAAATAATAAGCTTTCACATTGAATGTGAGTTTCAATCCTTTTTCTGCTTGCTCTACTCCATCACTCCATCCAACAACGTATTGTGCATGCCTGTTTTGTTTGTTTTTTCGACGAAAACCTAATATTGTTCAATCAACCTCAATTAATTAGTACAGCGCTTGGCAAGCCAGGAAGATGAAACAGAATTACAGCAGCAGCAGAAGATGATGATAAAGTAACAGTGGAATGAACCCTGGCATGGAACAAGCTCACGCACACATGATGATGATATAAACTTTCATCCTGTGTAAAATTCTATTGGATATCGGATGAGGAGCCAAGGGGAGTAGGTAAAATTTTGGTGGGGTGGAGAGGTAAGAGGAAATCCAACAAAAATTCATCATCCTTTTAATATTTTTTGATTGTTTTCTTACTACAAAACTCTGTTGCTTGTATTACAATAATTTTTTAAAGGTGGCAATGATAAACGATCTCCCTTTTAAATGCTACTACCATAAAATTATTGTATTTACATGGATGTATTTTTGTCAAGTCATCAGTCCAGAAGGACACGAATATAAAAACGATGAAAATAGCCTATGATATAAACTTTCATCCTGTGTAAAATTCTATTGGATATTGGATGAGGAGCCAAGGGGAATAGGTAAATTTTTAGTGGGGTGGAGAGGTAAGAGGAAATCAAACAAAAAATCATCATCTTTTTAATATTTTTTGATTGTTGTCTTACTACAAAACTCTGTTGCTTGTATTACAATATTTTTTTAAAGGTGACAATGATAAACGATCTCACTTTTAAATGCTACTACCAAAATTATTATATTTACATACATGAATGTATTTTTGTCAAGTCATCAGTCCAGAAGGATACGAATACAAAAAAGATGAAAATAGCCACGGCTAATATTACAACTGGCAGTGAAAATGAAACACGCACACGCCCATTTGATTTGATGCTCTCTACTTGTTTTGTACATGCACTCACCCACTTTGCTGAAGTTGTCTGGTCAAATCAATGTAACGTGATGATTATGATGACTTTGCGGCATTGAGATGGAATTGTACTGATTGAAAATTTGAAGATGAGCTCAAACCAATATTTATGGTTATCTCACCGTGATCATCATCTCTATCGAGAATAATGATAGCACCATGTTTGCTTTCAAAAGCTTTAAAAACATTCCTTCAGATAATCTGTGGCATTGCTTGTGTGTTACTTAATATTGAATAATTTTACTTTTTAGAATCAATAGACAGCTAATGATTCTTGACATGTGCTTGACGGGAAGATGCCCTTAATACTTTCATACATACGACCAGTACAATTGGTTCATCATTAGTACGCGTGAGTGCCTCACTCGTGCACTTGGCTCAACTGTTTATGTCATTTTTCTTGCTGTGTTGTTATTTTACCATTATTATTATTATTATTGTGTGTTGCATAATAACATGATGGTAATGGCGATGATGATAATCATTGTGTCTAGCGTACCGAAGCTATATATTCTGCTTAAATGTCAATTGGATCACTGGAGGCATGCAGACAGAGCCAGCCACCCACTCACCCGAACAAGGAAACAAATAATACGCTAATTTTCTAAAGGCTCATAATATTGAATGTAAAATAAAATAAATACCTAAACTGCATTCACTTTTCCTTTTCTCGTCGCAACAAGGCTTTTGTTGTCCAAAAAGTTATCTCGTAATATTCTTCTTGTTTATGGCTGACTGACTGAGTCAGTGAGTGACTGACTGACTACACAACCGCCACCAGTGCAAAAGAAAAAGAAAAGCATGCTAGAATTTTGTTACTATTCTTCTTATTAACGTGGCTGCAAGTTGTCGTTGTGGTAGACAAAAAGGGAAAAGTCAAGTGAAATCTCAAAGGATTTACCATACGTGTGTGCATACACATATATTCTTGTGCTGCCGAATTTTTTACGAGTACAAAGAATAAAAACATGACAGATCAGAGTTTGGAGTAGACCACCAGAGTATTTTCACCAAAGGGGAAACAGTAGCAGCAGTAATTATTATTGTTGTTGCAATAAATAAATGGGAAAATGACATAAACCAGAGAAAATGGATAAATAGAATGCTGTTGTTTCTTGTGGTTTTTCTCTGTGGTATAACAAAATGCTACATGTAAAGCTATTTGTGATGTGATGATGATGGTGGTTGTTGTAGGTATGTTTATATTTTATGGGAACTCTAACACAATCTGGTCCTTGGTTCAGAAGAAGAAGAGCGACGACAACGAGGACGATGATGACATTGTGTGTAGACAGAAGAAACGGAAGGTTTTCCATAGACAATATCAAATGCCATAATATTTCAGCAATGTTCTCTGTGTGATGATGGAATGTTAGGAATGTAATGTCGTCGTAATAGTAGATAACATTATGCATTCCATTTTATAATATGATTATTATTATTATTATTTTAACAAAAAAATATGTGGAGAAGGTAGGTAGGTAAAAGCTGGAAGAAAAAGGGGAAAAGGTTATGTGGGGTGGAGTACGTCAAAATCCAGGGATTTGATTTGAATGTCATTATTTTCTTGTTTATTGCTTCCTTTCGTCTATTTTATTCCTCATGATGATGATCATTGGTAACCTCCTTGCTGTTGTAATACTGTTACAATACATTCCCACCCAACTAGCTTAAGCAAAACAGTGAAAAATGTATTGTTCAAACGTGTACATGATGTGGGGTTTTTTGCTAAATCAGTAAAGTATACCAAGACTTTTCTCTTCTATCCATTTCCGTGTGTTGCAATATTTTGTTGTTAATACTATCTTTACCACGTTACCTGTGCTTTATTTTCGTATCGAATAATGAGGAAGGATGTAAAGGGATCAAATCAAGCAAGCATACAAAATGAGATTACTTTGGGGATGCAAAACATTCTACAAGATCTGCCGTTTGTATCTTTCAAGAAGAAAACAAGAAACCAGCCGAGTTTTTAAATCAAGTATAATATTTTATATATAGATTCATGTATTTACCAAGAGCGCGATAATATTAAATTTCTCTAACAAATTCTGAGATTGAAAGGATTTTAGATGGAAAACAGTATGGTAGCAACGCCATAATAGCAACTCCAAGAAATAGGTAACATAAACTAATTATAAGTTTTAGTCAAACAAATCACACAGTTTGATGAGGCATGATGATGCAAGCAAAAAAGGTTATAATATTTTGAAAAATAATGTGCGGATACATATTTTTAAATCCTGAATAATAACAGCACATTACTTTTACTAATAATAATAATAACGAGAAAGAAAAAAGCGAATAAAAATAACAAAAGTAAAAAGATCAGAGAAAGAAATAATAAATTCAGCTAAATAAACGTAGTTAGTTGGTAGATTTCATAATAGGTATTATTGTTTGAGAGAAAGGGAGGGAAGGAGAGAATGAGCGCTTTACAGTTGTTTGTTTTTTCAGTCGACTCTCTACTCAGCTCTCCCTGTCATTAATTCCCTTTTAAACCTTTGAATTACCGAAATCACATTCAAATCAGTTTGCCTTTTGACTATGAGCTTGATGTTGATGCTAGACTCTGTTGTTGTAGGGAATATTGTTTTGCTATGAAAGCCTCTGTAAAATAAACGTACAACAAAAACAAAAGGGGTTCGTTCATTTCAAACTGAAAAAAATACTTTGAATGTTTGTGCGTAATTTATCCTTCATTAATTAAAGGAATGTTCTTGTTATTTATTATGATGATGGTAATTGAATACAAAACATGCTTTTTTGATTACTGCTACAAAACAATACGCCAGAAGTACTGAAAAAAGATTAAAACTACTTAAACCTTAAAAAATATATGGATGGATTCATCCTTTCAAACAAAAAAGTACATTTTTATTATTTTTTGCCCTTGACAAACCAAGACATCCGTTCTGCACCATCACCACTACCATCCATATTTATTCATTTCATCTATCTTGTTGTTTTTTCCCATTTCCCGATCACTACAACAACTACTTGCATGACGACGGTGATGCAACTTGAATCTCAAGTTGATAGACATGTTTTTCCTTCTTTCCTTACAGTCATCGTCCCCTCTTCTCATTGGCATGCATGCATTCCTTACATTTCTGCACCAAAAACTCATCCGCCACATCATCTTTTTTCTCTCTTCCTTTCTTTTTCCCTTTCTCCCCTACTTTCTCACTAACTTCCATCGCGTCAACCGTCACTTTGCTCAAGAGAGAGAGAGAGAGAGCTACTATTCCACTCCAAACTTGAGCTTCTCATGACGACCCCATTATGCAATATTATGCAACCACTTTTGTATCCGTATGCATCCCCGCACCACATCAAACATACACAACAGCAAGCTACTTGTACACATAGAGAGAGAGAGAGAGCTACTATTCCACTCCAAACTTGTGCTTCTCATGACGACCCCATTATGCAATATTATGCAACCACTTTTGTATCCGTATGCATCCCCGCACCACATCAAACATACACAACAGAAAGCTACTTGTACACAGCAGTGCACTATTACTGCAACAATCTCTCCCTCATAAAATAGTAGTGCTCGTTTCGTCTTTCCATTCCCGTCATCATCATCATCCTCATCGTCGTCTCGTCGTCGTCATCATCATGAATAATTCCTTTTACATCCTTCTCTTAAAACATCATCATCCCATCCTGATCAGCAACCAATCTTGCTATTTATTTATACATTTTATGGAACTGCATATAAGTAAAGGAAACTCATTCCAATGTGCTTCTTATCATTTTCATTTTATCATCATCATCATTTACGCACCACATTTATTGCCAGCACCAACTTTGCTGAGGCAAAGTCAAGCCACGTTGCTGTCATCCTAATAATCATCTCATGATGCAATGCTCTTTCTTCTACGAATTTTAGTGGAAAAAGGAGATCACTTGTATCGAAATGAGAAGGGAGACAGAGTGTGTGTGTGTGAGAGAGAGAGAGGAAGACGGAAAAAGGAACATAACGCCAAAGCTTGTTCATCCGGTGGTGGTGGTTGGTGCTATACTCACCATCGCCACCATTTCACCAAGTTGATCATATGGTAATGAGCTTGAGCTTTCTTTCTAATAATCATCTCATGATGCAATGCTCTTTCTTCTACGAATTTTAGTGGAAAAAGGAGATCACTTGTATCGAAATGAGAAGGGAGACAGAGTGTGTGTGAGAGAGAGAGAGAGAGGAAGACGGAAAAAGGAACATAACGCCAAAGCTTGTTCATCCGGTGGTGGTGGTTGGTGCTATACTCTCCATCGCCACCATTTCACCAAGTTGATCATATGGTAATGAGCTTGAGCTTTCTTCTTTTCATCTTTCTCCACGCCACACAGCTATTTATCTACATATATCGTACTGCCGTGTTTTGTGTACATGCTTGCAACAGAAGCAGCAGCAGCTTCAGAGATTTATCCCGAAAATCCTTTCATGAAATCCCATTCTACTCTCTCTCTCTCTTTCTCTGAATCAACCAGCTTACCAGAGTAAAAAAATGGGATAATATATTACCACCATTGTCGTCATCATCATCAGTGAAATTCGCATGGTCTATATATAAAGTTTATAGTATATACTCTTTATTTGCTTATTTGATTTTCTCCAGCCAAAAGTTGGGGAATTATACTATGTTGAGTATTTAATTCAATTTAGTGAGACAGGAATATTATTTGCCACTGTCCTTGTGTCTTTTCAGAGGATTATTGAATTTCAGTCTTTTGATTTAATTTTCCTTAACTGCGAAATAATAATACGGGGTACTTCTGCCACATTTATATGGATTCAACCAAAACCGCAGTTCTCATCGTTATTATTATTATTGATATTTATTATTATTATTATTATCACCGTTTGCCAAGTATTTTTGTAGTGATTTTCAGTCTAAAAATCTCACATCATCATCACCATATTCGATGATGGTCTAGAGAGGAAAATTCCGAAAACCACATATTATACCTACACTATACCTGACAAGTTTCAATAGTAAAAGTATAATCAAATCACCATGACAACAATCTTTAGTTGCAGGCTTTTGAAACTATTTGAGTCAGGAAGAAAAAGTAGAGCACTCTATCCTCAAACCAACCAAATAATCTGAACCATTGCTGTTAGACTACACTTGTGCAAATACAGCCATATTTATCCATAAATACGGTAGGAAAGAAAGGGAGGAAAAATAAAAGAAAATGTAAAAGTTTGACCTAGTCTCTCCTCCTATCAAGTGGCATATCCTTGCCATTTTCACGCTCCTTGTCAACTACCAACACATTTGCTTTCGCTACTCGATACGTTTTGTCCTTTACGAAATAATGAAAGTGGGCCTCGTGCATTTCTTTTCGTTATCAAATTCAAAAGGGACCAAAAAATAATGGAGGACTACCGCTTCTTCTACCTTGTACATTTAAGCTTCCATTTTCACTGATATTATTATTATTATGATTACTATTGTTTCTTCTATATACTTTATATTGGTAAACCTTGTCATAAAAATGTTGCACAGATAGGTATCGCAGCAACACGGCGACGATATGCACATCCTTTCTCAAGAAATGCCATTATCCTTGCTCCACTCTCCAGCTTTTGCTAAAGCTTAACTCAACAAACCAAACCGCAACCCTTTCAATTTCCCTTGAAAGTGAAAACTTGTAAAGGGACAAATAGGTATGCGTCTTGTGGTATGGTTATGGAAGAAAGCAAAATAATAAATGAAGACGTTGCTTTTCTGTTTTTTATTATTAAGCTTCTTTTTTCCTCTTGAAAGACGTACCATACCTTCTCTTGAGTTGCTTGTGTTTCTTTTGAGATTTCCCTCGAAACAATGTTTTATTTTCATCTGCATGCAATGAAAATGGCAAAATGGAAAGAAAAAGAGGAAAGATAGTGAAATCACAATAGATCCTAGTGATGTGGGCACGTTATGCACATTACAGAAAACATATGAAAAAAGCTGTCAATCTTACTTTTCTCTGTCTCTGTGTAATTCTCTATTTCAAGTTTCATCGAAGTCAAAAAGTACACTACACATAAATACTCTTTTTCAACAGAAAAATTCCATTTTCTTGCCTAAATCAAATATAAAAATTCTTTCTCTACCACAACCACATCAACATTGCTGTTGTCATCTGCTTGTTTACTTGAAAGAATTTATATTTCTTGCATTTTTAATATAAAGTCATATACAAAAAAATACGGAAAGAATCCTTTCCAGAGAAAATGTTTTTGGAGTAAGTATTGAAGCAAATAATACTTAATAAATATAATAATAAATAATAATACATGAGTAAAAGAGCTTATATGACTGAAAATTTGTTTTTGTCATTTGTCCTTGAGTCCGTACCGTTTACGCAATAAAAGCAACATTGAATGCACTGTGTTGCATTTAACGACCACTTCAGAGAAAATGTTTTTAGAGATCACTTGAGAAATGAAATATACATCTTTTTTACCTTTATTCATTCTTTTGTGTGGGTACTTTTTAGAAAAAGAACGGGATAGTGTATCTATTTTACTACTTGGTAAAAAGTAATAAATGAAATGATGGTAGTTGTGGTAGCGATGTAGAAAAGTGATGACGATGATGGGGGTGAATACTTAAAATGTCAATTCATCCAACGTTCATTCATCATCAATTGGCTAAAAGTAGCTTTAACCATGTCCTTTCATGTAACAAAAACATTATGCATAAAAATGAAATCTATGTTATGCATTAGCAGCAGCAGCTAAAGCAGGAAAGGAAACCACGCATAACGATTAAGTGAGTAACTTGAGACACGTTGACATTTTTATTTGAAAATGTTTCATGACCCAACCACTACATCTTCTCAAAATCTAGCAATCCACTAGTATTATTCATATTTTCTTTATATAAAAAACGCTGCAATTTATCATGATTTTGCTCTTTTCTTTGTCACAAAAAACAGAGATTAGTCATCAGTCAATAAGCATATAAAAAATTTCAAGTACTCTGGCAATGGAATGGCAACAGCAGACATTAAGTCTTGATAGCTGGTAGAAATCAAAATAAACAGGAGGGGAAGCAATGCAGTCTTCTGCTAAACGGCCAGGTTAAAAACTTGACTCATTTATCATTTGATAAATGGCAACAATGGCAAAAAGTCAAGTACATAGAATAAAATGGTAATTTATTTCACAAATATTATGTACATTTTTTTGCAGCAGTGAGAGCGTCTGCATGCATGTCTAAAATAGAAAATCCACTTTTGTAAATAAAGTAGAAGCTGATCGCTCCGATTTTTTTCCCGGTTGTAATCATCTCTCCATTGCATTGATGTCACCAGACAAAAAAATACTCATCCGAATACGTACGCAGTACAATCTATTCCACTTCTTTGTGTCATATCCCAAGTATGAAAATAATGGAATGGTAATATTAATACGAGTGGATCATGGCGGGGGCTCACTCATTCATAGTTTTCTACTTGTACATTTTACCTCCTTGACTTGCTCACATGCTTAGCTTGCCAGTAGATATTTTCTTTCTTTCTTTTTCAGTTTGAGTGATAATATATTATTACATAATGCATGGATGAAAGAGGGTGAGATGGGGCATGAATGCATTTTCTACTTCTTTTTCCATCTTCTCCTTGAAGCCACTCTCAATTTCAAACTTCTCTACCTTAAAAATATTTACATGGTAACGCTGTAACAAAGGGAAGAAAATTGTTCTTTTTTCCTGTATCGGTGGTGCAATATACATGTCAACTCAAACACATAGAAAAACCTGGATACAATTTTTTTATATAAGTAATATGAAAAGAATAACCAAAGTGGTATCAAAATAATGTATAGGATATACATGCATATCAAGACGCAATGTGTGTAACCAAAGATAGAGAAAAAATCTCTTTTTCAGTCAAATTTAAATGCTTCCGAAGAAAATAACCGCATTAAAGCATGAAGGAAGAGAGCCTTGAAAAAGAGGCAGACAGGGCAGAAATAGATCCCTACTTTGGGTAAATTCCTATCCGCTTTCCATATCTACTTTTGCCCTTCAATTTCCCTTTTCTGCATGCGTAAATATCAGCATGTATCATCTTTCGGGAGAAGAAGAAAAAATGGTGTGGCCACATTATAGAAATCAGTTTCACAACAGCTCCAAGGAAATGAAATGGAGAAACCTACTTCCATCGAGTGGCTTTTCTTAGATAACCTAGCTTGCAAAAAATATGTACCTACCAATATATTTTTCCATACATGTAAAAGTACATGAATACTCTGTATTTACGATGACTTACCAATAATAACCAAGCATTAATTCAGTCACTGTCAGAATTACAACCATGCTATACTATCACCACCGTCACAACAACAACCACATCGTAATTTTTACTTGGTCTCTGCTATTCACTTGACACGATACGTTTCTTTTCATTGGCAAAATATGAGATGACTGGCCTCATTTTTTT
>JAANSP010002010.1:0-13753 GCA_036850745.1 Homidia socia | reverse complement strand
TTTCATGGTTGACAAAGCAAAGTAAAGTAGTTTTGCACTAGAGCTGCTGCTATTCCTAGCGAAGCTGAAAAAATGAAAAAAAATACATATAAACACATGGCGGTGTACATACCATGGCTGCTGATTTTGTAAGTATTATAGGGACTTTTTACAACTTTTCAACACAGTCAGTCATCATCACCGTCCTCATTGCCTCTCTTTTTTCCTTGTGCTGGTTTAGCTTTATGTCAGGCAGTGGATCCTTTTTTCATACAAAAACGCCATATACTACCACTCGCGTCCTTGTAATTCTCATGTACGCAAAAAACGGAGAGAGAAGTAAAACAACTTACTACTTTCACCCCAATAGAGTTAGTAGTAGGTATGGGCACAAGTTTGAAGAATTTATATCATACTACCACCGCCATATCACGCATGGTGTCTTTACTAATACGTGGAAATGCCCAGTGTGAACAGGAAAGATCTATGTTGTTGTGATGTTGTTATAAAAGTTGACACTCTGGAAATGAGTAGGCGGTTCATTTGATTTTACGTGTAGCATGTGTGCCTTTGGTCAATGATTGCACAACAGAAGATGATTATTTTAATGCATTTTTGAAATAGTCTAAATATTTTGTCCATATTTAAAATTGTCAGCATACAAAAATACGTGTCCTATTTTTTGGCTTTTCAGTAAAAAAACAACAGCCATTTTTCATTTATAAAAAGAATCCCTGACTTGTCTATTTACTATTTGTTTAAAAAAACACTAGGGATGCGATGATCAAATTCATTTCTGTCAGAATATTTCTGCCGTACCTTATCTTGATTACCATTATTTTTGCAACAGCTTTTGACTTCAAACGGTAAAAGCAGGTGCCCTCGTTTCATTTCTAAGCGGGAAGCCCATATTGACGGAAATTATAAAACAGAATATATCATTTTTTGTTGTCCTTGTAAATACCCTTTTCGTCCTCTTTTTCTCTCTTATCTTCAGACACACGCCTACTGAAAGTAAATTAGATGAAAGATTCAGTTTACTTTAAGTATACTTACCTTTTTGCTTTTGTGTAAAGAAGCAACAAAAAGTTATCATCTTTTTTCATATATGTATATAAGCAGGACATTATGACGATTTTCCGCTTTGATGATCTATGGTACTCCTGGTAAAAGGGCAGCGGAAAGTCGAACACAGAAGCAGTGGGAAACTTTCAAAAGAGAACAGAAGGAAATGCTTGGAGGGATAACTTGTCTTTACCAGAACATCTATTGAACAATTCCAAGTATCTTACATCACATTATCATCATACCTATATAACTAACTATGTAGGTAACAACAACACACTAATACGAAAAATAAGTCTATTCAATATACATGCAGCTAGCAGCAAAAAAGGAGATGCATATGTCATGTCTTCTCAAGAGTCGGCTCCTTGTGTACACACACAGTATTACCGACTTTTTTTGTGGGACGTAAACAAGCTGCTTCTGCTGCTGCCGCGTTTCTCCCTGCTCTTTCTCTACACTTTTGGTAGTTTTTCCTTCAAAAAGAGCAGAAAAAATTATATGTTAGTTCACATGAAGGCAAAAAACAGGATTGGTAAAAAAGGACTGATATTGTAACTCTTTATTTGCTTCAACATCATCTCATAATCATCCCTATTTTCTTCTTCTTCTAGCAGATCAAACATTTGTCGGGCAAACGTTTTTTCCCTTTTTCTCCACTTTGTGTTTTATTTTATGTCTGCTGATAGGAGAAACTGCATTATCACAGTAAATAGACTTGTGTGTTTCTTTTATTCATCACATGTATTTTTCTTGTATATATTCTGCTGACTACAGAGGCTTGACGAATGCTACTTGTATTTCAAGTACAAACAAGCTAGATAAACTTACTCAAGTAACTGCAAATACCTACCTGAACGTCTGCTGTCTGCGTGTTGCTGCAAAATGAAATACAGTGAAGCAGCACACACACAATTGGATTGATATCTTGTAGTAAAAAAAACTCAAGGCGAATGATAAAAGCAATAATAATATATGGGAAGAAGAGGACAAAGAATAAAAAGAAAGACACCACGAAGGAAAAACATGAAAGAGGGAAAGAAGCGTGGGGAAGGATGCTCAACTTGGCAATAACTAGCTGACTGACTTGACTAGCAACAACTACCACGACCATAGCATTTCTCCATTTTTCTCTCTCTTAAACATCTATTCATTTTCTATTTTGGGTTGGATTGTGTGTAGGTGCATATGTGGACAGACAGACACAAACAGCATAGAGCAGTGGTGGCACGAAGTCACCACCACACACCACTTTCTCCTTCGTTTCATTTCCCTTCTTCTCCTTCTTCTACTGCTGCTTTCTTTCTCTTTCCTACTTTGTTTTTCTGATGTACTTCGAGTACTACTAAACCAAGAGCCGAAAGCAGTTCCTGTACAGCTTTCTCAACTACAACATCATCACCACTTTTACTTTTTAGCACGAGAAACACTGGTGGTGTTGGGAGGATGAGTATATTGACTGTGAAAAGGAATATTATTATTATTACATGGTACATACGATGAAAACCTTAAACTCAATTTTATATTATTATTATTATTATTATACTTCTTGGTAGTTTGACTACTTACTCCTACGCTCTGTTCTGTTTACTATACACATTCCTAATAGTAAAATGCATAGCACCATCAATTTTCTTATCCAGTCTAGAAAACTTGCTTCTCTCTTCTTTGCCGGTTTTTCTTCCTCTTCTGATTCTCCCACTTCTGCTCTCATTCTATTATATTTGCTTTGCCAAAAGAAAAGAAGCGTTTGCTTTCTTCTGTTCTTCTTCTTCTTCTTCTTTGCTCACTTTTCCTGTGTCGGATGATTGTGTAGGGCATAGAAGCTGGTCTGGCTTTCGCTCCTCCGCTTGTGTGAGCATCTCCATTCGTTCCGTGTATATAGTTTGTACGATGATTATTATGATGATATGCTCACTTTCCTTAACTGCTCTATCTTTACGCGACTATACTCACTATCATTTTGATGATGCGTGTATGTCTACGTACTATATATTTCCGCTTTAGTCGATTTATCGATCTTTTCTGCTTCTACTTCTTTTTTCTCATTCGGACAGTCAAGGGCTCCCATACATGCTTGCTCTACTCTTTTTCGTTTCATCATCATCACGATATTCTCCTGCTTCCTTTTCCTTAAGCTCAGCAACTCTCTTGTAAAAAAACTCCTTGTTCGTTCAATCCCATTCCAAACCATTTTCTGTCTACTGCTTTTGTAGAACACGCGCTGTGTTGTTGGCCGTACCAAATAAGTGCATTAAAGGAGCTGAAAAAAGTGATGAGAGGAGGAGAAAATATTAATAAGCAGTAACATCAGAAACAATGAGCAAAAAACACTAGGCAAGTTGGTGGGAGAGAAGTGAAATGGCTTTAATAATAACAGTAGTAGCAATAATATCTAACTCTTGCACGAGGCCCATTTTCATTTCTTTCTTTTTTCTACTCGCAATAATACCGTGTATTATTCTTATACCGTTGGGAAAACCAAGAAATACAGAATTGTAGATACGTATAAAAAATATGAATAGACCAAATGAAAGTTATAGCAATAATAATGTTCTCCTTACACTTTGGCCGTCTGGCTTTTATTATCAGAGAGAAACCGGAGTGAGCTTCAGCCATACATGAAATTTTCCACATGCATTGAATCCAACAAAACGAACCAGACATGACCGGGACTCAGGGAAAAAGTGACGACGGTTATAGTTCTGGTCTAATTTTTGAAAGCAATTTTGTGGATACGTCGTAGAGGATAGGAGAATGAAATGGGAAAGGTATAAGTAGTTCAGCGTATGATCATTATTATTATCATCAGTATCATATTTGTAAGTCCTTTGTAACACGGAAACACTGCGGTGAATGGCGATATTAATGGTAAACATAATATGCATTTTGTCCCAGATTGTTTTCATTTTTTTGGTGATAACAGTCGAGTCTGTGGTGGTACCGGTCGTGGTAGGTACCGTATTTTTGTTCGCAGACAGATATCAAGTTATACAGGTCACGTAGGTGTGGAGGCATTACATTATGTTACCGCTTGAAATTTTTCCAGGTTTTTGATGAGATAAAAAAATTTCTTGTTAAAGATCAAGCATAGTGCAAACAAACTGTGAAAGGCAAGAGGGAGTAGAAAAATGTGTATATAAAACATAGAAATTTATATAACATCATGTTCATCTCAGTAAAAGAAGAAATTGAAAAAATGTGAAGGGAAACCATATTACCTATGTCAGCATGCATATCTGTAAAAGCACACAGTTAGGAACACATGGAGTACTCCATTATAAATTTCACGAAGCAGATATAATGTGCATAACCTCCTTGAAAGAAGGGGAGAGAGAGGCAGAGAGGCAAGCACCAAAAGGCAAGATTACGTTTTTCCACTTCATTTTTTAACAAAAATGTTGTTTTCAAAAACCATCATCTTTTAGTTGTTAAGTGTTCTCTCCCTTGCTTGGGCTCTTGTCTGTTCATGTGAAAGAAGGAGAGAGAAAGCAGCAGCATAGCAGCACAAGTAGAAAAAAAGAGAGAAGGGTCTACATTATTACATGCACACATAATATTACTCTCTCTCATACCTTCTTATATTTTGAGGTTTTTTCGAGTGAAAATTATCTGCGGTTTTTCTCAGGAGGAACACGAAAAGGTTAAAAAATGGTAAAGAGAAGACACACGGCGATATATATATGTTTAGGAGAACAAAAGAGAGAGAAAAAAGATTAAGAATAGGCAGCAGGAGCAAAATGAAATCGAGCTTAAACTTGGGGAATTCTTTTTTTACTCCCTTCGTCTTCTTCTCATTCATTTCTTGTATTTTCTACCTTGAACAGAAAATCTTTTATTTTGAGAGGAAAAAAGTAAGCATGGGCGGCTGACAACGCTTTCTTTCTACTCTTATTTGCTGATCATGATGATGATGCTTATAAATAAAGCTCCCTTGCGCCAACCGTCGTCATCATCAACTTATATATTTTTTCTCTCCTTTTTTCTCCCTCTCTCTTTCTTCCACCTGCTTTATATTTATAAGCGGCCCACAATGACGGATAAAATGGCGTGCGGCTGCAATTATGTATATTTGGATATTTCATGCATGGAACATTTTTATATAATACATGCAATAGCAGTGGCGCAACCTATGTACCTATCTATACGAATAGCGGTTCAGATTAGAAAAATGACAAAAAAGAGAAGAATGAAATTGAAAAGGGAAACTAAGCTCTTCTAGAGGGCGCAGAGAAAAAGTTGTGTTGATGCAACTTTTCCATATCCGCTTTTCATATTATATATGTATAATAGGTAAATACAGACACACACACAAGGATCTTTCGTTGTGAACAAGATGATGAGTTTTCATGAACCTTTTTTCCACCTACACGAATATAGCTAGGAGAATAAAAGTATAGATAACAAAGGGAAAGGAGAAGAAAGACGATTTTCATGAGAAAAACCCAAGACAATCAACGACGGATAAAAGGAACGGGAGCCTTGAAATTGAATAGCTAGGTGTTTTTAGCATAATATACAAAATCATACAACGACGACGCAGACGAAAGGTATCTTTTGCATTTTTGATTGTAATGTTAAATTCAAATAAATACATACTTATGGTAGATTTTTCGGTATGATTTTACATATTGGTGGGTTTGATAAACTGACAAGAGTTACGTATATAGCAGAGGATACTATTTTAAAACACAAAATAATAATGTGGTATGAGGGCTCGATTTCCCTACTTTTGGAAAGTGCCTAAAAATGATATGCTCAAAAGCTCATCCTAGCAGCGTATGTATGTAAGCGTAAGCAAATGAATTGAGCCATTATTTCATCAGTTTTTATAACTCAAATTAATTAATTAAAGTGTGTGTGTGCACGCCAACCCTAAATTAAATTTGTCTTGTAATCCGATACATTGACCAACTAACTATACCACGTCAAAAAAATCAAATGATGCTTTGCTAGCAGCACCACAGGTTTTGTTTTCATTAGCAAAAATGCTGTCACTATTCCATTTTCTATTTCTATTCCATGATTCCAATGTGCGTGACACTTGGAAAACAAAGCATGCTACGACACGATTATATTAAAAGGGTAAAGTTTCTCTGATGACGACCATGATAACGGTAATGGCAGCAGACTATTGATATTTTAGATGTCTTCCATCTTTGCTCCCAACTCCCATTCATTGTCACTCTTGTGTGATGCTTTGATAAATGAGAAATGGCTGCAAGCTTACATTCACATCAATAATAGGGTGGACACTGACAAATTGTTTTGCGTGATATAAATAAATCCACGAGTTTAGTTTTTCTCTTTTTCCTGTCTCTTGGGAGTTTTTCCATAAAGGTATAATAAAGGTATAGATAGAAAAATGTATCTGACCCAACCGTCTATGTATTGAACTGTATGTATATGGGATCACGTACAAAACATCACATTACATTAAGGCACGTTGACATTTATGCTTTCTCCGTCCGTGTCTACCATTACGTATAGTTTAGGTATTATGCTTAGCTTTATTCTGTAATGAACAGGATGACAATGGCCTGATATTGCACGAGCGTGAATGTGCACACTCATATGGTATTATTACCACAGGCAATAACAGTAGGAAAGTGAATAATAAAAACACACATTACCTTGTTCTCTCCCTCACTTTTTTGTATTTTTTGCTTATGTGCTTTCACCTCAGGATAGACAGGAACAGACTTGATGTATTCAGCCACCTTCAAGTTTATCAAACTTAATTGAATACCAGGCTGGAAAAACATGTCTGCTTGCTAGATAACAGCAAAATCGAGTACGCGAGAAAGGAGAAAAATATGTGATGTGTGACAAACTTTTGTTTAGGTAGCACATTTATATTACAACAACATCACTAAAAGGCAGAGAGAGAGAGAGTTTGGTAAACTTGCACACGTAACATCAGCCAACACGTACCTCACGCTTTTTTGCTGATAAAAAAGAGATGGCATTCGAAGATAAGGCTGTGTTGTGCAAATTGAATATAATATAACAATGGACTATTATGGTGTCTTTGTTCGTATTGTATTCATTCATCGTATGAAACCATAAAAGATTACATCATACAAAAAATAGAGTTCCATTTATATAAACACCTCTGGAAAGCAAATATGGCGTGAACCTAGAGGAAGAGAAAAAAATTGATTCGTGAAGAAAAAACTTATTTCTGTAAATCTGTACTACAGAAAATTCGATTTACAAATTAAATACAATAGTGTATTTTTGGGGCGGTAAAACGATTTATTACATACCTACATGCAATTTTAAATGTACGTATTGCACCAACAAATGATTCAAATTCAGTACAGCATCATTTTTTTCTATCATGTCAATTTTCCATTTTATAATGATTTCGGCCTTTTCTCATCCTCATCGTCCACAGAAGCAATATTAACTTTGTTTAGCAAGTTGTTTATAACCTTTTGTTTATAAAATTGAACTTACGTGGGGCAAATTAAGTTCAGACATTATTTTACCAGAGCCTTCTTCACTTCCTGATAGTTCAGCTTTGTCTTCAACGAATGTTGAACAATCTTCTCTGGAGCAGTTTCCGGAAACAGTTTTCCATTTCCCCCTCCGATTCTGATTCCACAGGCTGCTTCTCTTCTCGTTCATCTTTCTTTCCATTGATTCTAAAATGTAAAAGACTACAGATAAAAATATTGCATTGAAGAAAGGCTAGAAAACTAGTTAAATTTAACGCTACACATGTCTTTCTTCAATTTTACATTTTTGCCTTCCCCAGATTTCGCTAGTTGTGGAATACTCACTCACATTCCAGGTAATTATTACCTATACTAGTGCTTCAATTTGCTGCTGACGTTTTAGATCCTTAGCTTTCATTCGTTTATTGCTTTCAACGTCTAAAAATACAATGTCCTCTTCTTTCCCGTCGTTACCACCAATCTTGGGCTTTATTGCTACACTTCCTTTATGCTCGTTCTCTTTGGTTTTAGCAATTCCAAATAGGTTTTCAATTCAGCTTTATTCTTTTTTGAACTGTTCCTGTTCACTTGTTGAACCTTCAGTAGATTCAACTACTTCCTCTTTTCCTTTACTTGCTTCCGTCTTCTCCAATAAATACATTATAAAATTATTAACTGATTGTGAGTTTAATTTAAAAATGTACTTTTGCTCACAAGTCCAAAAACACAGGCTCAAAGCACAGTCTTATATATGGAATGTTCCTTCTTTTCTTTTTTTAAATTACTTATTTAAAATTACCTAAATGTAAAAATTAAACGGTAATAGTCCAAAAACACAGGCTCAAAGCACAGTCTTATATATGGAATGTTCCTTCTTTTCTTTTTTTAAATTACTTATTTAAAATTACCTCAATGTAAAAATTAAACGGTAATAGCAGAACGGTGAAGCGGACGGACTGACGGACTGTTTCGCGCTTTATGCTAGTAACAGAATGAATGAACCCGATTCCTGTTATCCTGCTTTTATTTTAATGAACCCATGAGGCTACTTTCATGAGAAAATGATAACAAGCTCAAAAATATTATTACTGGAGTGGAAAATGAATATTCATTTTTCATTTTCACACTGAATGAGACTTTTCGTTTTTCATCTAAAATAATACCATTTTAGTAATTTACTGTTAGATTTACAGAGCAAATTCCTTCCTGAAATATTAAAAGTACAAACAACGTAGGGTTCCAAGAAAAAGAAAATTATGACGCAAAAAAAACTTATTTACACACATTTTATAAAACATGGAAAAAAGATGGAGATGAAAGAGACGTTTCTGCGCTATGATGCAATTACCATGTACTAGGAAAATAACTTTTTTAGTGAAGCTGTTAAAAGTAGGATTTTCAGCTTTCACTTCACTCTGCTGCCATATTCATGTTTTTCGTGCATGAACATTTTGTGTCGATTAATTGTACAACTGTTTATCTGGAATAGGGAGTGGAGGTTAAAAAGGAAAATTCACTAAACAGCCTAACCCATCTCGAAATTAGTCATTTCCTCTTTGCCTCTCTAGCAAAATGCGAACATGCTAGGAAAAAGGCGACAGTGACAAGCTGCTGCTAATAATGTGCCTTCTCTCGTTTCCTGTCATTTTATGCTGCTGACTGCTGCTGCTGCGGACAAATTACTAAAGCTGAAATAAAGTTGCTTGCTGCTACATAATAATAATAATATTATGTATTATTAAGCTAGTTACTATTACCCTTCCCCCTCATCTTCTACTAACTACTTCATTCCACTACTGAAACTTGGTATATACGTTCCTTTTATTGTCGGCACAACAGGATTTGACGTTGAGATGGTAAGCGCAACAAAAAAAGTGAAAGTTGAAAGGAGGAATAAAGCTCTAAGCATAAAAATGCAAGTCGTAAAAAGTCCGTCATCCGCTGACTTTTTGCCGTTTTAAGGACTTTGTCCGGGTACAAATGTAGGAGCAGCAGTAAGAAAGGGAATCATAAATGGCAGGAAAAAAGCAAACTTTTATTTTTATACATATGTTATGTTGCTAGTTAGGGAAGTAAAATTTTCCATGATATTCTTACTATTTTGTTTATTACAAAAAATAAATGAAAAAGAAAGAAAGTTGGTCCGGTTAAAGAGTGGCGTTGTTGTTGTAGCTTTGTATGTATGTATGTTTATGATTAAACAACTTTTGCGCAGGAAATCTAACCATGTGGATCGCATAATAAATATACGTGCTTTTGGTAGCAGTACATCCATTCAACATCGGATTATTCTTCCTATCACGTTTCCTGAGAATAAATTTTACGGGAGCGCCTGTTTCAACTCGGCCAGAGACTGACAATAAAAACAACAACATAACATATTATTAGGCTTAATTTTTAATTTACTAAGACATCCTTTCTAACAACTGCCACATTTCCTCACAACTATTTTCATTATTAGTAACATGGACAAACTCCGATTACACTGCACAACTTTCTGCTGACTTGTTCAAACTCAACTTAATTTATCTTTGGTACATGTGAGTAATCGGTAATTGAATATAATTGTTTTCAGAAGCTATAGTTGAGCTGGTTGCAATTTTAATAGGTATAAAAAAGCTTGCTGTGTTGCTTGAAATGTCATAAAACCTGGGCATGGAAGTTATTCCGTAGTTTTGTTTTTATTGGGGTTATTATTATCGAAACATGTAACTTACCTACTAAAGTCTATTTGAGAAGCTAATAAATTTACGCCTGTTCCGAATTGAAAGTTAATAAACAAGTAGCAAGTTAAATGCTTGTTATGTATCTAAAAATCATCAAAATAAACCTAGTTATTAAAAAGTGGCGAAATGAAATTATGATCCTAAAACCAAGGCAAGGGAAGCAAGCACATTAATTAATACTATTAAGATTGTAGTATTTGTCTGATACTTTGTTTAGTGCCCAAATTATGAAGAGATCAGGTCTTTCATATGAATACAGCCAAAGAATATACTTTAACTGGTCACTCACAACTCCCAAGTTCTTTACAGAAATGAACCTTTATGTCTAAAAACCAAATTGGTCATGAATACGAATCAGTTGTGGGGCAAGCATAGTTGCACAAGCACTTTTTTCATTTATCCGACAAAGCTCTGAAACCAGTGTAACCTGATAAGTGGACACGTGTTCCGGAAGATTGTCTTGTCTTATTTGAGGGAGGAGTGTTTGCAACACAACACGTACACACACCGAATGTACATAAGGAAGAGAGTACATGTAGGTATGTGTACTTTTGTAGGCATGCTATTGCCTAGTTTACTCACTTCTTCTCACTCACCAAGTTTGACTGCATGACATGCCCTCAACTCATCAAGCTAAATTGGACCTTTTTCCAGTAATTGGCCAACAACGATAAGGAAGACAGAGAAAGTTTACTTTTTTCGCACTTTGTTCAGTTCGTTATTTCTTTCTTTCTTCCATAAAGTTTATTTTTTTGTTTGGCTATCCTCTGTAAAGAGTCACGTAGTATTTACTACTTTCACTTGGACAAAAGAATATAAACATTCAACGAATACACTTCCTCCTTCATTTCTGCCAATTTCCTGTCATGAACGCAACGGCGTTTTTTTTCTCAACAACGGCATCTCTTTCTTGTGTTTCTGTTGCAAGGAGGATATAATGTTTTTATCTTTTACATCATCCGTAGAAAAGCAAGTAGCATAATAAGAAAACAACTTGCCGAGGCATCAAGGTACATACATTCAGTATTCATGTATGCATGTTTGAAGGGAAAGTGAATTTCTTGTACAGAGTATGACAAAACAAAATGTGTAGGTTGGCAGATAGTAAGTAGGAGTAACAAAAACGATGAAGAACTGGCATAATAGCAGTCATTTTATTCCCAAACTGTAAAACATACAGACGGGCAGCAGAAGAAACTCAACCCAAGAACGAAAGATGTACGACCATTGTGCTGAGCAGTAGAAAACTTTTTCTGCTTGTACATGTATTCATAATTAATGTGTGCAACTTTCGCCTTTAAAAACGAGCTCACAGCTCACCACCACCTCAATCTCAAGTTTTTTTCCAAGAAGCTACATCGAAATAGCTTGTGTATTATACAATGTATAAAGTAAGCTTGTTTTCTGTGCTACTGCTTTTCTCCTCCTTTCCATAAGTTTTTTTTTAAAGGTGGAAAAGTTATGTTGCGCAATCCTTTTAAATGGCAGCCGCTCTTCGGGACTGATGATTACTCTTCTCTGCTTAAGCATGATAAGGGTGATTATCATGTCGTGTTACTTTTCACTTTCCAGGGCTTACCCGAGGGTGAAATTTTAACAATGATACACAAGTTTGACCATTAGCTAATAAGTAGGTATAGGAAATTGGGGTGAAGTAAAAAACTTTTAGTTTACTATATTTGCATATTTTATAGGAGAGTATTAAAGATGAATGTACCCTGCCGCCTGGAGTCAGTACTACACCAACGTAATTTTCCGTTGTTGTGTTATCTTGTTAATATTTAAAAGTTGGATCGCAAATTGTTGCTTAACTTTTCCCATGAAGAAATGGTTACGATGAGGAGGCTGGTTTTACAAGCATGTATTTATGCTTAAATTATCTCGTGTGAAAACCATACTAAAATTTTATAGTCAATGTAAATAGTATGAGTAGGAAAAATTATTTTATGTATCTATATTTTGATCCTCAAATATTTATATGCATTTTGGAAAATTACTAAGCTGACTGATAAGCTGAAACGAGCAAAGTATTGAACCTTTCTAAAAATTCTATTCATATTTTATATACATGTTTCAGCATCAATCAAGACAATACATATCATTCGCATTAGAGGATTTACTTAACAAGTTTATCTAAAGTAAAAGGTCGTAAAATTGAAATGATTTCATAACTTTTTTATCATGACAAAAATATTATCAAAAAAACCGACAAAGTGGATGACTACATCAGCCTTTTGTTTGTTGATGATAGTATGAAATATAACAGAAACGCGTGGAAGCGTAATAAAGATTTGTTTGTAGATTTCCCAAAATTCACGAGGAAAATACATGCATAACTCACAACTTCAATATTTTATTAATGAAAGAACGCTGACTATACGTAAATATGTATGAAATGTTCAAACAAGCTAAGCAAACTTAGGTATATACCTACCAACATTGTACCGTGAGAGGAAAAATAACTCACCCAATTTACTATTCTGAGAAAAAGTTTTATGCCAAAAGTCGTCCGCTTGTCACCTTCTCTATGCAAAACTTACTTGTTCCAACGAATAATAAAAAAGTATACCTTGTGATGACGACGATGATAATAAAGCACGTGTTGGCAAAGTGGTTCCATGACTTTGACGAAGTGAAAAGTTTACCCATGAATACAAAATGGAGTGAAATGTGTGCGTGAAAGTAAACTGTCTGTTGTTTTCAACTGAATGCATAATACACTTTTTTCAAGAGATAGAACCACACAAATGGTTAAGGAAATACTACTAGAAATTCTCTCTCAGAAACAAGTAATAAGATATTCATAAAATTTTCTCGCTTCTTCTTCTTCCATTCTCCATTTCTTACCACCACAATATCCAATTCACCACAACAATACAATTTAAGTTGAGGATGGAAGAATACACAATGATGATAATGTAATGATTCAAAGAAACTCAAGTGAAAATCACAATGTTCAGTTTACCACCTTCAGACTTTTTTGTGCATAAGTAATATTGTTATTGCTCCAACAACAACATTCGCACTTTCCCATGAGTGCATTCGCATTGCTCTTAGCAGTAAAAAATATGCTATCAAAAAAACTTATATAATATAACTAAAATAGTGTTTGGAAGAAAATTTCTTCCTATGTTGGTTTTCTCTTTTTTAAAAAAAAAAAGTTGCTCCCAAACAACTTATTGTTTTGCATATAAAGGACAGAGAAGTAGAATGAAATATATATGTATATGTATAATGTATAAAACTACTACTACTGCATATAATAAAAAATATTGTAACTACATGGGAGAGGGAATAAGTTGAGTAATGTGTCATAAAATTGTTTCACAGTCATAATAACAAGCTAGCTAGCAACAGCTTTTCATTTTATATGGCTTTTCATGTTATTATAGGCATACAAATAGCTGATCATTTTATACTATCCATGAGCAATCCTTGATAATTCCTTATCCTTTGTAGAAATCAACTTATTATATTGGATTGTCATGAATAAAGCTCTCCTTTTGTATTATAACAAGTAGTTATATAAAAAGCTTTCTT
>JAANSP010002009.1:0-13755 GCA_036850745.1 Homidia socia | reverse complement strand
TTTTTGTCTGCAGTCACAGTTTCTGTTTTAACAGGTACTGTTGTAATTAATGACTCAGTTTTGACTTCCTTTGGTTCTGTCTCCGGTAATTCCTTTTGTTCTGTAACAATCTTAACGGTAACTGGTTCTTCATGTGCGACTTTGAGGGATTCCCTTCTCCCCCTTTGTGTTTCGGTAGTCACTTCATCAATGACTTTTTCTTCCTCTTTTGCAACTTCCCCAGACCTGCTGGTCAATTCAACAATTTCAGACTCAATTTTTTTCATTGTCTTCTCTCTCTCCGACATAACATCATCCACATCTGTCTTTTCTGATTCAGACTTTCGTTCATCCTTTGAAGTGATTTGTTCAATTTCTGCTTTCACTTTGTCGGTTTCTTGTGTAGTTTTTGTGGTAATTTCTTCAATTTCAGATTTTGCGTCTTTTGTTGCTTGATCTGAGGACGCGGTCAGTCCAATAATTTCAACTCTTTCCTGTTTCGAAGTTTTTCGTATCTGGTTCTTGGTCTCTGACTCGACTGCTGCTGTTTTTGTAATTAGTTCTTCCTCAACTGTCTCCTGTTTAATGACAACTTGCTCAGCAGTGGGTCCAGTGACCTTTGACGGCTGTTTTGCCGTCAACTCGTCAACTTTAGAAATTTTGGATCCATCCAGTTGATCACGGTCCGTTTCTTTAGTTAAATCAATTACTTCAATTTCCTTTTTCTTTACTTCTATTATCTGTATTTCAGCGTCCGCAGACTCCCCTTTCAATTCAAGTAACTCTTCAATTGACTTGGCCTTCTCTTTTTCTGTAAGTTTCGTATCTAGAGAAATCCTCTCTTCTTCCGATTTTATTTTCATGATGAGACCTTCATCTTTACTTTCATCCGACTTGGCTTCTTCCTCTGACTGAGAAATGTCCAATTCTTTTGTTTCAAATACAGTTGGAGGACTTTCTGAAGTGGATACTTGTTCTTCTTCGTCAGTCTTACTTTCTCCCTTTTGAACCTCCAGCAACCCCATTCCCTTTTCTGCTGGTGTGCTAGAGCTAGTCCCTTTCAGTTGAACTGTTTCCTTTGACTCTGAGGTCTGCTCAACAGCCACTTTTCCTGACTTTTCTGGAATGTCCACTTTCTCCGTTTCTGGGGATTTCATAGCTTCTTGCTCCACTGTGGCTCTGTGAATTTGCTTGACCGCCTCCACAGCTGGTTTTATCAATGTTGTGGGTCGCTCCCGCTCCGATGAAGCTGGTTTAAATGTTGCCGTCGTTGATGACGGTTTATCTTTGCGCGTATCTTCAGAAACAACTTTGCTCGCCGCAGGTTCAGCAGCAGTTATTTTTTCTACCTTTCGCTCCACCGTTTTAAAAACTTTGGTTTCTGTCGTAGGCTTTACTTCCTCAGTAACAGAAGTTTTAGATACTGTGAAGGATTTGCCTTGAGATTTGACTACCGTAGTTGTCGTTGTTGTTGTCGTTGTCGCTGCATGTTCCTCTTTGGTAACGCCTGAGGTTGATGTGTCCATAAAGACTTCTGTTTCTACTGCTGCTGCACTTTGTGAATCCTGCTGTGCTGTGATGGGCGGTTCATCCTCCATGCTCAAGTCAAATTGCATTTCTTCATCATCCACTGATCCTTCAGCAGGAACATCAGCGGGAGGACTTGCCTCAGAAACGCTTCCCTTGTCCCCAACATGAGGTACATCAATAACTTGTGATCGGATAACAACTTTCTCTTCCTTTTTCTCCTCTACGCCACTAGAAAGTGTAGTAGTTGCAGTTGTTGTTGTTGTAACTGCTTTTCGTTTATTTTGCTTCTCCTGTTCATCCGCTCGTTCTTTGTCCTTGAGAGTTTTGTAAATGTCATCGTCAGCAATTGGAAGTTTTGTTAGGTTATGAAGGTGGGTGAGCACATCCTTGTGCGATGATTCTTGTGGACTCGTTCCAACACCAATGTCTACTGCCTCAAAAGAAATTTGTTGTGATCGCGATGTGGTCTGTGGAGCAGCCGATAGCACTGGACTACACGCTTTATCTACCTGCGCAACGCTTTCTGTCGGGGTTGCAGTCTCTTTCTCAAATTCCAGCTCTATACCTACCGGGGGCTCTGCAGTTATTGTTACATTAGACTCTACAGGACTAGGGGCTTGGCACATGGACACGTCAGGAGTGGTCTCCTCTGCTTCAACAGTCAACGTGTCAGCTCCACTCATGTCATCAAAAGATCTTGTCACAATAAACCTGCCTGATTCTTTCTTAGGAGAGGTTAAACTAAAGTCAGAGACTTCACCCTCGGTATCGCTCATTATGGGCTCCCTATCTCGGGTTAATGTCATGCTAATACCAGTGTCATAATAGGCACTTTGACTTTCTGTCTCTTCCTTGTCAGTCTTTGTCTTTTCCGGCGTCCCCACCGCCGAATCCTCGGACTTAGAACGATCCACTGCTTTCGTCCCATCCCAGTGGACTGGAAATCATAATATGGAAAATATATGATGCTACAAAGTACAACTTTCTCTCTTGTGAGGTGTGAGTAAAAGAGAGAGAGAGACAGACAGGCAACTGTTTTGTTTTCCTAGTTATGTTTTACTGCTGACAGCAAGCAATAAAATGCAAGACATAAAAATATATAAGATAAATAGAGATTATAATTAAAATATAAGGTATAATATATGCGAATAAGGCAGCAATATAGTTCACATTCTCTGTTAGAAAAGTGTCGAATCAGTAGTAATAATAATTACGATAAAAAATATGTATAAAATGCAGCCATGAATGAAAAAATTGTTTAGAAATGTAAGATCAATATTCAATATATATATTTAAATGCTGTTGCTTCTGCTGTTGATGTTGCTGCTGCTTGGGTACTCTAATACAACAAATTATTGTATATAGATAATCAAATAATGCATCAGTCTATAATAATAAGTAATTAAGAGGAATTATTATTATTATTTTAGAGGAATTAAGAGTGATTTTGCCAAAAACTAAGCCACAAGGTTGAAGAAATACACTATATATATTTCATCACTTTTTTTAGAATAAAACTTTTTTTGCAACATGGCAAATTTGATGTTTGCTTATGAAAGTGATATTATTTTTTATTATGTAGAGAGTTCAATGATATTATTTTTGGTGTGGGTGGTGGTGATTTTGTTACTTCTACTACTGCTCATGTTGTATTTTATACCCCCACATATTAAATGAATAACAATCATCTCTGTTTTTAGAGGATTTTGTAAAAAGAAGACAAAGGAAATAATTATCATACGAATAACCTATTTCCTCAATTAAAAGAATACATTATTATCATAACAATAATATAATAATTATTACTGTATACGAAAGTGAACACTAAGTGTTGCAACATGGCAAATTTGATGTTTGCTTATGAAAGTGATATTATTTTTTATTATGTAGAGAGTTCAATGATATTATTTTTGTTGTGGGTGGTGGTGATTTTGTTACTTCTACTACTGCTCATGTTGTATTATATACCCCCACATATTAAATGAATAGCAATCATCTCTGTTTTTAGAGGTTTTTGTAAAAAGAAGACAAAGGAAATAATTATCATACGAACAACCTATTTCCTCAATTAAAAGAATACATTATTATCATAACAATAATATAATAATTATTACTGTATACGAAAGTGAACACTAAGTGTTTACGAAAATGAAAACTAAAACTGCAACGTGAACGTAGGTTTAAAGCAGTGTCGCAGGGCATGGCAGAGGCTTGTACAAAATAATAAATAAAACTTACATTCAGGCGCATCATCATTCTCCCTTTTTCCCAACAACATAAAAGGACAGAACTTTTTTTTAAAAATAAAAAAATATGTAATATGCGTCACGTTTGGATTATTTTTCGGCTTTCCCATCAAAAAACTTGACTTGTTTTCTCCAAAGGGTACGTATATGTAAAATATTAATGAATAATAATAATAAAAAATAATTGCGATAATAAATATTGGGCTTGTATACACACTCATACCTCCGAAGCATTGCAAACCTCCGTGCAATTTTTGAGTAACCGCCGTATAAACAATTTACAGTGAGTGATAATAACTTTGACTGAAAAATAAATGACAGTTTTCTAAAAACAAAAATCATAAATTTTGTTTTCTGGATTCTTACCTTATGAAGTAGACTTGAAAAGGATAAAATATGTCAAAATGGATGTTTCGTTTTGTAAAAATTAGTAGTAAATTATTATCATTCGTTTTTTTCTCTTTTTTAGTATTAGTTCCCTCAAGAGACTACACAGCACCCAACACAAACACAGGCACACACGCTCATATAATGTAATTTAACAACAACAACAATAACAACAATATAATTATCTTTCTGTGATTCTCTGGAAGGAAGATTCCTTGAGAGGGTCTCTGGAACAACTGACTTTCTCTAGTTTCCTTTTAGAAGTTAAGCACACAAAATCCTTTAGCCAGAAAATGTATGTACATTATACATTACTTAATTAGCATTAACATCAGCACTTGCAAGTCTTCCGTCAACTAGCAATGCAATAATACAAAAGTGGTAAACAAAACCATAAGAAAAATATATCAAGACTTTGTTTTACGTATATAAAAATATCTACTTTTGTTCGATAATATCTGATTGCGAATACTAAAGTTGCGGCATTACCACTAGGAATATTAACAATTATTATTATATTCAAACATCTAACAAATGAAGATGGAAAAGATAGGAGAAAAAACTTTCTAGAGAGACACAAAGAGTATAATAAATATAGAAAGAATTCTTACAAGTTCAGAGTAGCCTTTCGACTACCCTTTTGGTGAAAAATCTTGCAAAAAATGTGCTGCTGCTGCTGGTGGATAAAATTATAGATACTATAAATATATGTATATGATATAGTATAAGATAGATAGATAATTATATTTTAAAATAATTAATATAATATTCTTATGATCATACTTAGAAAAGCAATCATACTTGGAAAATTATATAAACGTTCCCAACAAATTATACAGTAAAAAGTTCCTTTCGCACTGAGTCTCTTGAAGTGTCCATTTCCATTATTTTTATATCACAATACTTTTGAATGATACAACAGTTAAAACGGAAATTCAATCAAGAAAGGCTACTGCACGGAGGTTTCCATCTGCGTGACTTGCTCTCACATGCAATAGCTTGATAATGTAACCAAAAACAGTAAACTTAACGGATAAAGTTAAAAAGAACAACACAATCAACAAAAAACGCTATGTATTAAATAAAAGTATATTTTGGTGGTACCTCTTTACACAGAAATAGTACAACAATGCAACAGCCGATAGCGTTGGAGTAACATACAGTTAAGGATTAGTTAATTTAAAACACCTAGATATCAAAACTTTTTTCATTACCAAGTATATAAATGGTGTCATGTGTCATTTCAAAAGTGCATCAAAGCTATCGATTCACGGTTATTATTGTTTTTTACTTGTACCCTTTGTGTCGAAGGGGCATGTACGTATATTCGACGGATATCAAGTGTACAAAAACATATATATCGAGCAAACTAAAAATTATAGGATTATAACAAATAAATAAGAATGGAGAGAGGTGATTAATTAGATTAGTCACAAAACGTTCAATTTTTCGCATACACTTACAATTATTAATAAGGTTTAAACACAAAATATGGATTCAAAGCAGACCAAGCATCATAACGTTTGGCATGGTCATATATATATATATATAGTTTGCTGGAATTATATCCATTTTTCTTTCTACGGAGCTTGAGCTTCTCAGTGATCAAAAAGCTTCCAAACATTCCTTTTTATATATAAAACTGCTTATGTGTGGTTGTTCAGAAGAAATTATTACGCAAATGGTGAAAGCAGAATAGAAAATCATGATATCTTACCTTTGCTGCATATTTTCTCCTCTGCTACATACTTTTGTTCCTCTCGTTCATAGGAAGATGTCATAATATTTTTGGATTCATCAAATACATTTTCCTCTGGAGGGGAGGTAATTTTTTGCTGCTTAATTTTGAATGCCTCTGCCCTGTTTAGCTCTTCCAGGGATTCAGAATCCTACCACAACAACAAAAAGTGCACGTTGTAAAGTTGAAAAACACGCGAGGGTCGTCATCATAATATGTCAAATTGCACATTGAATGGCAATATCAACATATTTGACTTACTTTCATCAAATCTTGTTCATCATAGCTTACGTCTAAACTGAGATTGCGTTTCTCTGCCTTGATAATTGGCTCAACAATTTGAGATTCAATTGTTTTAACTCCTTCTACGTGTGTTTGTGCAAGGATTTTTTCAGATGCGTCAGTAACAGGAGCAATGTTTCCAATGCATTTGGCGACAATGTCATCACGGCCAATGGAATTGAGGGCCTTTTCAAGAGCATTTCCGGTTGCACGGTCCCCAGCTTGTTGCATCCATAATCTGAGCATTACGGTGGCTTGCTGGTGAGGGCTTTGTGGGTACTCTGCTTCGATGATGGAAACATCAGGTTCGGTAATACCGAGATGACGAGCTAGGGGAACCCAATCATCTCCTAGAAGGTTGGCAACATCAGAAATTTTCAGGTCTGCTCTATGAATCTCTCCAGGCCCGACAGTCGTGAGAAGGCTTTGTTTCGGAGTGCTGGAATAAGCCACATTTTTTATGTTATAGCGATTCGTATGCAATGGCAGTCTTGGTGAGGACGATATTGAAGGTGGAGCTGATGGCTCATCTGGTAGTATTTGGTCAGGCAGGACGATGTTTAGGTTACAGACTGGTACTTGATCCCCCTTCTGACTTAACTGTAAAAATAATAATAATAATAATTTCATTCTCAAATGTCAACCACATTTGCCAGTTATCCATCCGATTGCCTTCTTTCTTGTCCACATTTAATATTGAATTGCATACCTTAGATTCTCTCATAAAGATTATTCTTCCTACTGGGTCTGCATTGCTATCGCGAACACGGACAAGGAATGGTAACCTGTTCTCTTTAAAGGCATAAAATTTCAACCGGAGCTGCTCCCCTGATTTCGTAACAGGTGCAAGGTTTCCAGCCATTTCTATCCATTGGGGTTTTCCTTCCAAAACTTCTACGTCTCTGCTCTTTGCTACCTCAGCAAAGTTTTCTTGACCTTAACAAACACATTTTTAAAACATTGAATAATCATTTAGAGTCACATTGAGCGCCCACATGTCATGTTACGTTCACGTGCGTACTTAAGCATTAATTGTGTTTTTTATGTAACAATTAAGTTAATACCTTCCAAGGTCTTTTCTTCTCTATCATCCGTCATACAGAAAACTCGAAGTCTGGCTTCAGTGGTTTCAATTCTCTTGGCGAATATTACAAACCTTCAAAATATGAAAATCCACTTTTGTACTTCATGTCATACATAATAATTTTAATAGTATTAGCTAGCACACACATGAAGTAGAGTACAAAACCCATAATACTTACTTTGCCATGAACGGCGTAAATATGGCTTCACGATACAGGTCAGTTGCCATCTTGGTAACATCATGACTTGCGTGACGACAGTCCACCAGCCAGAATCTTGCGGACACGGTGGTCTATTTTTTTAGATTAAATTATACATGATTTCATAATGTTTTTTTTTCTTTTTGCTGCGGTTATTGGGCAAACAGAAATCAGAATAAAAGTCCTTACCGTGAATGAAACACAGTCGTTGACAAAAGTAAGAGGAGTTGAGCCTGTAACGTCTTCCCATTGTGCTCGCGTTGTCCCACCTAAATTAGCGACAAAGGTTGCATCCAACACACCACACAAAATATAAGTCAATTACCAGATTCATAATAACGCATGTGGTAACAAATATTATGTATATATATATTTACAGGAAACGTTAATTTGCTTATCATGTAATCATATAATGATAATAATAACAGTAATAATAATAATTTTAAAAAACTTATAGCACAAAATGAAAACAAATAAAAAGATGTAAGTCATTCACACAGATCACACATAATATTATCACACACAAACAACAGGACATACGCGTCATTAGACACTACTAAAATGATTACAGCAGTTTCAATTAATGTCATTTAACTCATAGTGGTATTTTATTCTCCAAGAGATATTATAATAAAAGTTAATCTACAAAATCATAAATGCTTCTGGTGGCTTGGCATTGAGTTTGTTTAATCAGTTATTGATTTTCTTATTAGTTTTTGTAATAAATTATAGTTTTTTTTGCTAGTAGTAAATGCTCAAAGTTCAAACATGCACGTACAAGAGACAATCATTCAACAAAAAATAGTAAATAATAGCAAAACTGCCAGAGCGTCTTCTAAGTACGCTGACCTTTTAGACTTTTTGTAGTTTTATTATTTGGCATAAACAGTTTAACTGGTTTTTAAAACTTCTAAACTGAGCTAAAATTATATTCGGAGATTAAATTAATTCCCTGTGCCAGTTTCGAAATTATTAATTTTTTAGACAGTCTGTTCATGCATTCAAGAAAAAGAATACAATATTATATTGATTGTTAGAAGAGGAAGAAGTATGTTGAGATTATTATTATTACTATTAAATATTATTGATGTCCGCAATAATTTTGTAAGTAGTATAAAGATATTATTATTAATGCAAATGCACCATAATCAGTAACTTAAACTGTAGTTATTATTTTTGCTGATTTATGATGGTAGTATTTCTTAGTTTTTTTAATAAAAACTGAAAGTATTAAATGGGTTACAAACTCAACAAGGGCTCGAGAAATTAAATCTGGCAAAACTTTTAAAACATATTGTGACAAAATAAGTTGAAAATGCAACTTAAAAATAAATTGTGCAGGAAAAGGTCCCTACGTAAAGGTCACTCGATTGACGATTTTTTCATGATTTTTGTCATGTTTTTTAAAGATTGGATGAAATGAAAATTCAGTGACAGTTATATAATATATTATATCAATCAAATTATTTTTGTATGATAGTTAAACAATAATCATAACATCTACACAGCAAATACTTAAGGTCATAATAATGTAATCAATTAGCTAGAAATCTACAGTAAAACTTCTCAGAAAAGAATGTATACAGTCGCCAGTTGTGCGATAGAAAGAGAAGAGTAATAGAATAACAAGAAAGGTAAAAACGGATAGGATAAAATATTATTAATAGAAAAATAATAGAGATAAAAAACTAACTCGCTGTACCAGCTTTGATATTTTGTTGAAAAATATCATAGGTTCCGTACAATAAAACAAATAAAAAAGTGTTTAGCAAATTCAGATAGATATATGAATAGGTTTGAAGAAGGGATAGAGAAAAAGAAAAATAATACAATAATAAGATGGAATTGAGAGAGAAAGTACATAACAGTTTGGGATATTCTTAACGATAACAATAATAAGTAATATAATATTGTGATCAAGGCTTACTGCAGTGCAGCGTGAATCACAAAATCTTTATATATTTTTCGATTTTAGTATATTTTTGAACGATTGAAAACATTAGTAAACTGGAGAGAGAGACAGAAGAGATAAAGAAAATGAAACATAATCATTCAGGACATACGCTGCAAAACATATAGATTTACTTTAACTATAAAAATTGAATATATGAATGAAACAAGAAAAATTAGATATCTCTCAAAATATTGTGGATGCTGGCGCTGCAGCTGCAGCTGTAGTAGTTTTCAGTTAAAGTGTGTGTCAGTATCCTAAATAACTGAAAGAGTTGAACAGTGAAAAAATGCAAAAACTGAATAGGTAATATTATTATCATGTGTGCAAATGTCTGGAGTCAACTGACAACCATTTTAAATGGTGGTTNAGTGAAAAAATGCAAAAACTGAATAGGTAATATTATTATCATGTGTGCAAATGTCTGGAGTCCACTGACAACCATTTTAAATGGTGGTTTTTCCCAATTAAAGACCCTTTTCATTCCGTATCTACTTCACTAAACTGTAAAAAAACTACCTGTTTAATATACGGCATAATAAGTGGTATCTGTGAATGAAATAATATGTTTTTTTTACCTCAGATCTATTAAACTTATTGGAGAAAGCTTATAAAAGGTGAGAAATGGTGAAACGTGAAAGTCGCAGTATAAAAAAACTACCTGTATAATATACGGCATAATAAGTGGTATCTGTGAATGAAATAATATGTTTTTTACCTCAGATCTATTAAACTTATTGGAGAAAGCTTATAAAAGGTGAGAAATGGTGAAACGTGAAAGTCGCAGTATTTTGTATTTAAAAGGTGTGTTGCAGTCTTCATGTAGGAGATAGATGATCAAAACATCTGAAACAAATTTTTGTCTCTGCATTTTTTAACAATGAAATAAATGTGAGAGTGGTTGATTGGCATGCATCTTGAGGATAAAGCTTTAAAGATTTCAAGGTGATTTGGAAAAAGTGATGTGTGTAGATTTGAACAGTTAAAGTTTAAAAGGAGGAAAGCTGCTGATGCCAAAAAGATTGTCTTTGTCACATTAAATCTCAAATACATATAATATATATATAGTCAAAAATATTATTAGCTTTAGCTACTACTGACAATTATTATTATACGTAAATTGATTACACAAGACATGGAAATGTTCATATATCGTAAAAAAAAGTTTTTCATTTTCTTATTGAATGTTTCCATTAATCATTATTGATTCAGTAGTAATATAGATATATATTCTATTGTTGTAATAATATTATGTATCTCGGATAAGAATTTGTTTTAACAATGCAAACGACTAAAAAGATATTACTTGTATACAAATTACGAAAATTGATTATATAAAGGGATTGATTGAAATCGATAAACAGAAATTTGTCCAATAAAACTGAATACATCTTTAATTAAAAAATTAACGGAACTGAGAGAAAGAGAGATTTGAGTTATAAAAAGAAGGCAGAAAAAGTGCAAGGAGATATTAAAGTATATATTATTATTAATATTTAATATATATTATATAAAGGAGAGTATATATATAATAGTATATAGTATTAAAGACGTCTGTGAGAGATTCAAGAGTTATTAGAAGGGAGAAGATATTTTATGTTTACCTTTGAGAGATCTTTTCCGAAACACGCCTGCACTCAGTAAGCCCAAACAATAAGGTGAAATGAAATTAGCAAATTATAATCTAAAAAGAATCGATGGTTTACAAACAAAATGATTTTTTTCTATACTGGATAATGCTGCTTCTAAATAATTTCCCTGTTCTTCTAACCTTTATTTTAAAACCTGATCATTGATTTATTTTTATTTGATTGAATATAGGCAGGTAAGACTTTCTCTTTTTTTACATACTTTCTTCAGTTGACGTTATTTTGTTTAGCTTTGTTGTAGTAGCAAAGCATTATTATGCCTACCGTGTTGTGTCATTCCTCTACCTATATTTTTGGGATTTGTTGATTTGTATTATTTGTATACTTATATTTTTGCAATTTTGTAACTTGAGTGTTTCGGTTTCTTTCTTTATTAATGCATATATCTATCACAATGCTCCTTTACAAACTTAATGAGAAACTGAAATAAGGAATAAGGAAAGTAAATAAAGAGAGATGGGAACAAAAAACCAACACAATTTTCCTTTTGGAGGATAAAATGAAAATATTTTTCACCAGTAGTAAAAGCAAAGCAAATAGAATTTGATAAAGGAAGTCAGAAAAACCATCACAAGAAAATTGGAGTTTTTCAGATGTATATAAGATTGAAGAGAACGGAAAAGTCTATCATAGTAATAATAACGATAATAATAATATTAAGAAGTATAAGGCATAGATTATTCAAACACAATACGGGAAAACTTTACAATAATCAAATTAGATGAATTTACTGGACGAATTATCTCTAAGTGTTGGTTATGTTATACGTCAAGGTCAGTGTATGCATGACATTGATACTTGACTCCACTAGATTCTTTTTTTTTTTTGAATTATTTTGATACAAGTATGATTGAAGTATGTAAATCCCGACTACTTGTTGATCAATAATCCATATAAAAACAATGAACATTATCGTTTTTACTCATAGAGTCAGGCACCAAAATTCATACAAATGATAATATAATATGATATTATGTGGGTTATCTCATGGATAAAAAAATAACGTAACGACTACAAACCAAAAAATAAAATAAAACCACAAACGTCAGCGTGGCTTTAACTCACAAAAGTAAAAAATCGAGACACAAAAATACCAAAAAAGGAATCACAGACACAGCTCTCTCGTCGATCAATTATGGCTTATTCTGATATATTTTTTTTGCAAATTTGATAGTTTTTCTGTTAACTAACAATTAGCAATAATACTGAAGTTCTATGCAACATGGTACATCAAGAGAGTTTGAGATTATTGATTTTCATTGTCGACTACTACTTTTGCTATTCTTGTCAAAATAGTATGTATCGTCATTATTATCGATGCATAATAATCATCTTCTAAGCCCGCAAATATTTAGGAATGATCATCCTTTGTAATAAAAATTACTGATTACAGCAAATATTACAATATGTTATTTAGATAAAACAACTTAAAGAACCAGTCCTGTAAAGTGCTATCTACTTTATATATATAAGCCTAAGTACTATAATATCATAATTCAACAGGAGCGATAACGGCAGCTCAAAATACCGTTACTGCATATATTTGTAAGATATTCTTTTTATTATTGTTAAAAAATTTGCCAGATTCTATTTTTGATAAATCATATTTTTATCCAGCTATTTTGTATGGTAAAAAATTGAGTTGTTTCCATTAAAAAAGATTAATTGGACTGGCTCTCATGAACAGCATTTTTATATAGAATAACAACGATTATTACAGTCTAGTTTACTCAAAGAAGACTCGCTGAATACTGTAATACTTATTATTGTACATGTAAAACTTACTCAGATGCAAGTAGTGGTAGTAGTAGTATAGAGATACACATTATTTTTTGTATATAAAACCTCAACAATACACTAACAATACTGCAGCGCACGAAAGGAACAGAGATAGATATATAGAGAGATATACGATACTATAAATTACTTGAAAATTAAACAAACGCTAACTGTACTATTAAAAATATATAATTATATTAAAGTATATATTGTAAATGTATAGTACTAAATGAAACAATTGAGTCATCACTCACCTGTAATAGAACACAGTAATCTAAGGGAAGAGTTGGGGTCCTGGCTCTTCGGAACAGGGATGGTTAGAGTAATTGGCTTGTGGAACTTTCTCCTTCTTGGCTCTACCGTGACAATGGGAGAAACGGACACGCGACTCCCTGCCACTTTGTTCACAAGGTCCGTTTGAATTGGCTGAGCCTGGCATATGCAAAACAAGGATGCCAATTGTTTTCGAATGAAGTCCCCAAGTAAATGTGTACAAGTTTGGGTAGGTTTTTAAAAATTTAATGCAATGTTCCATGCGAGCACGACATTATGGAAATCCATTCAGCATGTCAGCATCCAACCAATTGTGCGTTTTCCAAATAAAAACCGATAAAAAAAGAAAGCAACAAACAAAGTCAAAATTTAGAAATAAAATAATAAGTTTGAAAAATAAAATAAAAATAATCAACAAACTCAACAACTTAAAATCAGTGTTAGTATTTATAAAAAAAACAAATGCGTTTGGCGACAGTTAATAATGCAATATGCATGGACGTTAAAATGCATCCAAATATAGAACCAGTTTTCTTTATAAATGGATGGACAAACCAATAAGTGTGAGAAGCAGTGGATAAGCACGTTTATAAATATTGATATATTCAAGCAAGGAGGCCCCAAAGAAATAAGTCATGAAAGGAAAAAACTTAAAAAA
>JAANSP010002008.1:0-13760 GCA_036850745.1 Homidia socia | reverse complement strand
TCTTTCAAACTCATTGCTGACTACAAATCTGACAATCATCATTGTGACGGGATACCATTCAGAAAAGTAGATATCTGTTGTGTATTTATAGAGCTACTTTTCAACAAACGGGCACAACATTATTTTTCGCATAAAGTCTCACGGCCACCAAAAGGTCTTAAAATAGAAATAAGGACTAACATTACATAGAATATTTTCCATATGTTTCTATTTGTAGCTGCAATTTAAACGTTTTTTGATAATGGCAAATATTGCGCAAATCGGCTAATCCTTCATCATTGATTAATAAATGCACCTACGGGGTTTCAGGTTAGTGGTAATATAAATTGTCTGCTACTTTTATAATTAGAGCTTGATTTTTAATTTGAAAATTAGTTCTTTATGCATGAATAGCGATTTTATTTTTGCACTTTATGTATGAAGTAGTAAATTTTATTGAAAAAGCCTTTTATAATCAATAACCCGTTCTTGAAAAACCCTACATTTTAATTAATTTAATTTTAGCAAATACAATAGTATTGCACCAACGCAAACACTCCTCGCAGTTTACACATTTTCACCTATTGGTCACCGAAGTGAAAAAAATCCAGACAGAAAAAATAGTAATGCTTGTTTGCACTCAAATAGATTATACTAATGGTAATCATAACGCTTTTACACTGGCTAGGGTCTATTGTCAGTATAGTCTATGCAGTTTCTCTTCGATCTATGATTTTTCTTTGCAATGACTTAGTTTTTTGTGCTCTACTGAAAAACATTTATGGAAGCAGTATTTCAATAATCAACTACCTATTTTGTTCTGCTATTCGCTCCCACTGCTCATTATTACTATGCATTGGTGTGTAAAAATTACTTATTGAAATCAGTCTAGACAGAGTGCAAAGAAACTGTTTTTCACACGATCTGCACAAAAACTATTTACTTTGTAGTAAATAATTCGACACGCAGTCGCCGTCCTCGTTGTAAGCTTGTATATGTTTACTGGGAAGACGGAGCTCCTATTTAGGTATTTGTATATACTTAGGTTTTCCTCTGAATCGAATTTTTAAGTATTTTCAAGCAAGATAAAGTGAAAATAATCAAATACTCCGAGTTTACACAGTCGGTAGGTACAATTGCACGACAGATGAAAGGTAAAGGAGATCAACATGGGAAAAAATTAGTATGCCTAAAGGCTTTCATACTGGCTATATTTCTATCATGTCTTTCATGAATGAACAATTCAACCATACCTTATGGGCAAGCCAGTCTTCTCGTGGAGGATCTAAAGGCAGTGGCTCCCCTTCGGCGTTTAGGTCTGTGATTACATCCTGGTTGAGATGGTGGTAGTGAATATACATACAAAAGACAGACCGAGAGAGAGAGAGGGATAGAAAAAAAGTAATAAAATCATTTCATCGGATCGTCCGTTCCAAAAAGGAAAAAAGAAAGTGAGGGAGAAAGAGAGATCAAATGAAAGTAAAAAAGATTTATACATGACCATAATAACATCGCATTTCAGAAACTTATTGATTCCTCCCCATTTGCAGAAACAACCTTTTACTCTTCTTTCTGAAAAGTATCCCAACAGCATATTCACTACAATACGCACATGAGTAATATTCATTCAGGATTGAATTTATTGCATCCAATCCTATCCTCTTTTTTCTTTTCTTTTTTCTACAAAGGAAAATGAAAAACTAGTGGCGATTTTCGATCGGCTAAAGAAAAAAGACTCATCCATGCCATAAAGTATGGAATTGAAGGAAAAAGAAACAATTAAAAACATTGCGAAAATATATTGAATGATTTTCTTCCTTTATGGGCAAAGTGGGGAGAGTTTTAATAAACGTTTCCATATGAGTGAGTACATACACGACATTATTTACAACGTGTTCAACAAACTGCATCATCATCTTCAACATCCAATCCAACAACTTTGGGGTAATTGGTGAGCTTATACCTTTTTTCCAAAAAAAATGGATTTTTTCCTGTACTAAATCTCCCAAGCTAGCCCCTACCCACCCTCTTCTCAATAATAAATGCGATATGAGGTGTGAGGAATCACACAAATAAAACACATTCCTTTTCCACCCTCTTTATCGGACATGGCAGCAAGGAAAAAATATTAAAATCTCACACAATCTCATTCTCGTTTCAAGCTGTATACGCAGTAAGGGAACAAATTAAGCTGCTTCATCCAATTTTTCCAGCAAACAGCTTCACTCACCATTTTTGTCAGTATATAGCCAATATTGTGATTAAGTATTATTTTTTTACCTTGAGGGATAAGGTTCCTCGGATGGACACCACGATGGATTCTTTCTCGTAGTCAACGACGACAAAGAAGGGCGTCTCACCCACATCAACGTGATAAGTAGCGTAGATCACATCAAAAGTTCCCGAGGCAAACATGGTAGGAATGACAGCATAGTTACAGTAACAACAGTTATCTTCCACAACCACTTCCGACAGATCACTCTGGTGATGATGGTGACCACCTACACATGGTGGAGCATGATGGCAGCAACAACTATATTCATAATAATATAACCCGAATAAATACATGGATATGTTTTTTTACAGATTTCTTCTTTACGTGAGCCTTTCTTCTCCTTAAATTTCACACACACACACACACACACTATTTTTCATAATATTAATAACAATAATAATAAAACCTTTTTAGAAGGAACATGTTCCAGCTTTCTTTTTCACTTTTCTTAGAGTAAAAATGGGAATGCACTTTGCACATACTTATCATTCTCCTTCCTGTCTGTCTCCAGTCCTCAACCTCTCATCTCTAAATAATCCTGTATGTTTCGTGATCATGAATACAATTTTTTTATTCGACCGAGAAAAATCATCTCCTCCATCACTTTTTCCTCAATGGCGATATCCCACTGTCTAGTTGGTATAAATGTCAGTAGTTGTAAGTATACACGATTAACGTCGACGACCAAAGTTATGCAGGGCTTGCATTTTTACAAGTATCATTAACGTCATCATCACCACAAAGAAGGAGCAGCAAGGACGGCATGTCGTTATTGTGTTGACGATGATCGTCGTCATATCATCCCGTTTGAAAAAAGATACTGCTCTTTTCATGGCTATTCTTATGGAGATTAAGTAAGTTGGTCGTTTAACTAGAATGACGGTTCGTTCCAGTTGAACTCCAGGCGGGAAAGCAGTGTCGTTCAGGGATTCATACTTTTCTTACTCCAGCACTGCTTTTAGCACATGCATGCATGATACATGGATGATAGCAAAGTTTTGGAGGAAACGACAAGTAAAAAATACCATGGAAGAAGGCGATGTTTTAGTAGTACAGTATACTACTATGAAAAAATGCAAGTGGTAGTGGTAGTAGCTTAGTCAACCAGACTAAAAAGAATGCATAAGCAAAGTAGTGGAATAAATGAAAACGGAAAAAGCTTCAAGCATCTACTCAAGCGGGATTATATAATAATAATAACAATAATAAGAAGTATGTTGGCATAGTAGCACACTATCATCGTGGTAAAATAAAAGGGTGATAGTAGAGATGTCATAGTACTTTGAACACTAATGTTCTTAAATAGCTTTGTCATGGATCCACTTTTCGTTTCCTGAACTCCAATTCTTATTTAACCCACCAGGCACATTGATTGCTACTCAACTTTCATCAAGACTACTTACTACCAAGCTGAAAGTTTTTAGACAAACTCAACCACTATTCATTTCAATCGCAAAATATATTTTTATTCAGATCAATAGTTGTGTACCATTTCTAAGACTGCATGTGGCTTTTAAAATAATCGTCATTGTTAAATGGCCATCATAAGCATATTATTATTATTTTGTGCACTTTTCGTTAAAATACTTGTACTGATATCGACCATGCCGGAAGGAATGTACAAGTTGGGTGCTAGTGCTAGTAAATCGGTACATGCGTTCTTTTAAAACTCCCCCTTTTGTGTTTTTAGAGAATGGCGGTGGTGCTCCCGAGAATATTTCCATTACTTTCCTCTGACGTGAGATCATTTTGTTGCTCTCAAGTACTGCTATTATCATGGTGGTCGTCAATAATAAAATTAATGCCACTTCTGCTACTAACTACTACTTACGTACTGATTTGTACTTACTACTGTACAAGTAGTGCAGTCAGTGCAGACAGACTGATTTGACTTGTTTACTCCTTTACTCGTCGTTCGTACAGTGAGAGAAAGTGAGAGGGGAAGTGGGAAGATTCCAAAATTGGAGGAAGTGGGAATAAAAACGGCACTCGCTATGCACGCATAGGCGAATGAAGAAACTTTAGTCCTGCTTATAGCAATCAGCATCCCCTACTCCTCCTCCACTTCAAATGCTCATTCAAATAATAATGTAAACTACGTAATATATAGTTGAACCGCCTTTTTCAAAGAAAATGCAATCGTTAGGGTTCCTTTTCCACCGCCAACAAGAGCTTATCTTAGAGCGAGAGTGAGCGTATCGTTGTCTAGTTCAGCATAATCAACTAACCAAGTAAATCTGCGTGAACATATTTATTATTCAAGTAACAAAATGAAACAATTAAAACATTTCGGAAACAAGAAAGATATATAAGGTACATAAATAAATAATAGGAATGGTGATAGCGATGATGATACCATTATTGAATCATAACCACCACTGCGGTATTCAATTGTAAGAGGAGGATTCTACTAATTCCTTTCACCATCTTTCTCATGCTCAACTCTCTCTCACTACCTAACGCATGGTTTCTGATAAGCATTCAAAACTACTATTGTTTACTTTCAAACAAGTTTAAAGGCATTAAATAAAAAAATCACTTTGGTATTACCTTGTTCAAACTTATCCAAAAGTTGGAAAGAGATGAACTGCGTGGAAGTAAGAATAAATTAAATATACTGACGATTTATACGCTCTACCCCAACCAGTTTTATGAGCATTAAAAGAAACGTGTTTTGGTGATAGCATCAGCAATATAAAGTGAGAAATTGGTTTAGTGTTGCTGTTGTACATTAATAGTAGTAGCGTTAAAAATAGTCATTAATTTTGTTCCGGAAATCCTGCTTTTATTTGTGTTCATTAAGCTATTTCCTATTTCTTAGCATTCAAATGCTTTTCACTGCCCATTTTCATTTTGCATGCCTTATTTTACAATTCAATGGCGTATAGAGAATCAACCTTTTTAACGCCTTTTTGCTTTGGCTTCTTTTTCATCAGACAGCAACGGCAACAACACTGACGACAAAAACATTGATTGCTGCTTTCTTTTGCTACGTTTGCTGTCATTCCACCACGGCTGCTTTCTAATGGAAACAAGTGAAAGAAAGCACTTAAACAATTTCCTCTGCGCTAACCATCATGTCTACAATTTTTTCCAAAGAAGAAGCAGTTTCCCTCTCAATGTCTATTATTCTCTATGCATATGAATAGTAGAGTTTGAAGCAAGTCTCTTTCAAAAAATCTTTTTTTTTCTTGATGCCGTCGTTGTAATGCATTTTCATTTTCTCCCACTTAGTTATTTTATGATGAATTTACACAGCATTTTTTTGCTGACTGTGTCGTATTCCTCCATTTCTTCAGCAGCAGCATAGCAACATAGGTTATCTGGTAGAACTTGAATCCCATCGATTCCTAACTAGGTGAGTTAAATGGATTGAGGGTAGAAGAGGAAGACGAAAAAACGATGAAATTGTATCTTTTTTATGTGGATCATAAATAGTTTATATTTCAAACAACTATTACTGCACAACAACAGTTTAAGTCTGCCTTTTTCCAGGAAGAAAGACAGGTTTACGGGATAAATTGGGGAGAAAATTGTTTTTGGTCTGTTGCTCAGTTTTAAAAAGGTTGTTTGGAGGTGATGGTGGATGCTGTGTTGTGATGCCGCTGCTATATTTCCTGCTACTTTTACTACTATTACTACTACTACTACAACTCCTGTTGATGATGATATGATAATACTACGAATGGCTGATGGAGAGACCGATAAATAAATGACATGGAGCGTGCATGTCATTGATTTATAAGTGCTGGAGAAGCTTCCTCTTTTTGCAATATGTATTACAGGCTCTTCTTCTTCCCACCAGCACCGCCACCAACGATTTTCTTTTACCAGCAGCCCCACCACCACCACCAGGAGAACCAGACCAGGCAAAACCAATATGCACACACACATAGCCCATAAACACCATTTTTCCCCTTCAGAATCCCTTGATTTATTAACTGAAGCTGAATGGCGACGGAAATGCTCACTGGAATGGAATGTAAGTCTTTAATGATAATTTTATGTACTTGGGTATATTTTTTGAGTCTACACAAAACGTACCCACATACTATTTTTATAAAAGGAATGGCTTCGCTAAATGGCAAAAATATGTTTGCTGCTCTGTATGCTTGCCCGTCAATTATTTCCCCTAAAAGTTTCATCTGTGATAATTATGAATAATCTGTGCATTTTTGGAGAAGAAATATGGAAAAAAGTAATGTTTGCTTTTTAGCTTCAATCAAAGCGAAAAGAGAAGGCCGAAACATTTATTTCAGATTGTTGTTCCTTTCACATTTTCCATGTTTTCGCCACGTAACTTTTCTGACATGTTTATACATTTTTCTAATAGCCGTTCGAGTGTAGTCACAGTGTGTACTTGTTATAAAAGAAAGTTTTCACAGAGTAAAAAAGCGCATAGCTATCACATAGTTGTATAAATACCTAAGTAAGAAGCTATAACATAACCAATGATAATAACACAACTTAAACTTTTCTCTAAGCATTCCCGTGAGAGAGAGGATGGAAAAAAAGGCTGAACAAGATTAGAGGTACGTTACAATTTACTTGTGCTTTTGCTTCCCCTTACACTTTTTAAAGAGGAGAAAAGAGCCAATGGAGGTGGTGTGTGAGTGCGGAGTGAAGAATTTATTGATATTATAACACTTCCATTCTCAACTTTTAAAACTTTCCATTTTTTTCTTCTCTCTTGCACAAAAAAATGTGAAGTAAAATAGTAAAAAAAGGAAAGTTCCGAGCAAGAGAGAGAAAGGAGATTTTTTCGTATTTTTTACCTTGTTCATGACATGTATGTTTGTGCACAGTACTTACCGTATGTTTGAGCAAAGTTTCAAGACTCCATCCACCCCATTCGGAATGACATACCATGGCCAACCGTAGGCAGCTGAGGCGTACTGCATGTAATGAACCACGTTGCGAAAAGTTTCCAAATCCTTTGGATCATTTAGAGCAACAAATTTGGTCTTGGGAGTGATTGCGATTCCCGACAAAAACTCGTAAGTATTGTTGCGCCTCTGTTGTTGTTGTTGGTAGAGTTGTTCGTTGACATTGACGGGTTTTTAGGCATGGTTATGATGTGAAGATACGTAGAATAGGAGGGAAATAAGAAAAAAATAAACATCAGATTAGAGTTTATATTTTGCTGGCCATTTTCTTTGTGAAAAATATCATTCTTTTATAACTTGTCATGTTTTTTAATATGGCAGAGTTGCTCAAATATCCGTAAAATTAGTTTTTAAACTGATAAAATGTGAAATATTAAGTGAAGCCAGGCATTTTCTGTGACCAACAATGAATGAATGTTTCCTGCGTTCATAGTTAATATTTCAAGTTTGAGATCCCGAGAATGAGAACTCAAACTGGGAATGTTTGGCATTCTTTCTCAGTTGAAAAACATTTTGTGCCGCCGCATTCCTGTGTTAAACATTAAATGCGTCTTAAATATAATAAAGCTAATTTGTCAAGAAAAAAATCAAGATCTCACAAACCTGCTTAACTATCGAACATTGTTCAAGTCTTTGAAGTCGTCGCAGTAGCAGAAGACCAACAACCACGTCTGAAGGAACTACGTCCAAATCCCGGAAAAATTCGGACAAAAGTCGTGCTAAGTCGGCGAATGAGTCCTGTTGTTGGTGATGATGATGAGGTTCCAAAATATATATATAAATGTAGCAAAGGAACACATATAGAAAAAAGTGGAATGAATGAAAAATACCGCAATCCCATCATCATCATCATGAGAAATAGCAACAGCAGCATTGGCGGTGGTTCCAGATCAGGACAGGCCACAAGAACATCATCCGGTAAAAGTTCAGAGTTCACGTGGCGTGTAAGCAAAACACAGAGAGGGAGAGAGGCGGAGAATGAGCGAGACGCAGGAGAAAGCCACGCCACATGCATGGAACGGTGATTGTGGTGATTGTGACGGCGATGAAAGCATGTCCACAGATGGATTGAATTTGAATTGTTTGTAGGAAATGAGAAAAAAAGTTCATAATCATCCAAGTTGGTTGTGATGAGAAATCGTTCACATTGCAGCAGCGTGTGGAACCGTCATCAGCATCGTTGTCGTTTCAATTCATTTTGTGAACATGTTTTCAGAATACAGTGGAGCGTAAAACAATAAAAGACAAGAATAGTCAATTAGAACTTTTCTTCATATATTTCTCATTCAAATTAGACTCGACTGAGAGAGATTGAAATTATGTACACCTGTTTGGTCATAATAAACAATACATTCATTTATAAATATGTTTGTACAATGTGTATGTTTGTTGAGGATAATGCTAGCTGAATGCCCTCAATTGTTTGTAGTAATTTTGGCTCTAGTTGTACGTAGCAGAACTAAACTAGTTTAGGGAACATGAATAAATCATTAAACAATACATTCATTTATAAATATGTTTGTACAATGTGTATGTTTGTTGAGAATAATGCTAGCTGAATGCCCTCAATTGTTTGTAGTAATTTTGGCTCTAGTTGTACGTAGCAAAAGTACACTAGTTTAGGGAACATGAATAAATCATCATAATAACAAGACACCATCCTGTCTTGTAAACACGCTTGCAAAGACACTCCCATAAACTAACTTGTTTTGATTCTTTTTTTCCTTGTTTCATTCTACATCATTTCTGTTCTCTTCAAATAAAATAATATGTAGAGTGACACGACGGGAATCCTGAATCCATGCCAATATCTACTTAAGAAACTGAGATGAAAAGGCCACCGGTATTAGCACCATTATCAGCGCCTACGTGATACTATGCATGGTAGCAGGCGTAGCCAATAAATCCTTTTCTGGAGTTGGAAAAACCAAAAATATTTGCGGGTTTCAATCCCTCTGACTTAACTTGGTGCTGTCTACTTGACGAAAAATCTGTCCATGCAAATATTCCTCGTCGTCAAGTCTTGAAGCTCAAAGTATTATTACTTTTTTCATTGCAAGGTTTATACTCTTCATTATTTGCATTTTCCATAATGCCCACCAAATATGAAGGTACACATGAATGCCTTACTGCATCTGTCTGTCTTTTCATCCAGACTTCCTCTCATTTTTTTCATTTCTATACGTATTTCTAGTCAATTTATTTGCCTGAAAAAAAGAAGATCAATGTTGTTTTTTTCTCAAAAAGAAGCAAGGTGGAGAGGTGAGTTTATGTGCATGTGATTTGTTATAAAATGCCTGGCATGCCCGTTCTTGTTTTGTATTCACCACGTCGCACACATTTTTCCCGTTTTTGCAAATCCTTGATGCATATTATGTACTTTTTGCATCCAGATGATGAATATGGCATTGGCATCGTGTTTCTAAAGAGTCAAGACTAAACCGGGCAGAAACATGCGGTAAAAATATTACTCGTATTGTACGTATGTAGGTATATATAAATATATATATTCTCATATCTCAGTACATCCGGCTTGTCTTCCTCCCATCATCGAAGGGAAAACGTTCGCCATAAAAATTCAAATGTGGTGGGAAGTGAAATGCACGTAAACCGTGTACAGAAGAGAGACAGGCAGACAGACAGAAGAAAACGAGAAGAAGGAAGGAGAAAGTAACCCAAATAAAAAATTGGCAGCCCACACCAAACCACAAAAAATTTATTCTATACGTGACCAAAAAGGGATTTATTTCTTGCCACTTTCCTGTTTCCTATACATTCTTCCATTTTCAATAGAGCACATATATGCAAAAAAGAAGATATTATGTAGGAATTTACATATACGCACGTATTTATTTTTTTACTGTGAAATTCTAGTATTTTATTGTCATGTAAATGGTAACATGCAAAAAAGTTTTTACAAAAAATAATTTTGACTTTTGTGCTGCTCGTTCCTTTGTACTTTGCAAAAAGTAGTAAGATGTGATGGGAAGAAAGGAGAGAAAAATGCACTTCTTTTGAATTTTCTTTCTTTGAAATACAAAATGAATCAAGGGATGAGTGCTTAAAAGGTGTACCCTTGCTAATGGTTGCGCCTTTACAAAAGCCGGCTTTGTAAAATGGAGAAAGAAAGTTGGTTGGTGGGAGTTTAAGCGTTTGATTTGAACTGTATGTGCGATCGCGTCGTCGTCGTCGACAGTGAGCTGAGCTGTGTGAGTGAGTGCATTATTCCCATGTTATGCTTCATTACCGCTCAATTCCTTATTGACTGAAATGTATAGTACTTATATTTATATAGGCAAATGCCAGAGAGACGTGCTTCTGTTTCTAATACTTTTTTTCTTCTTGGCTAATCTTTGTGAAATAATGTAAATATTAAGCTTGGTGGGCTTGGCCCTCGACGACAAATTTTCTTGTAAACCTTTTGTCGTTGCGTTGTTGCCAAGCAAGATGCATGTTCAATGCCCTTGTTTATTCAGCCAACTAAGTTTTATTTATCTTTTTCCTGGCTGATTTTGATGATAAATTTAAATTCAGTTTTGGTACAAAAATGTTAATAAATGAATCATGCCATCAAGTTCAAAAAGAAAAAAAAACTAATTTTATCTTGCTGCTTTTTTAATGGAAAACTCAAATTATTTCTAAGGCAAAAATCTTCTTGTCAAAGAAAGAACAATTTAATAAGTTTCTCTGTTGCATTTTTTTTCTCTCTCTCTCTTTTCCATTTTCACTCTACGGTTCTCATCATCACTTTCTCATTTATTATTCCAAAATACACAAAACATCTCCAGAGTTTTTATATTGCATGCACAACAACTCATCTTTCTCTTTCTGCATGTTATGTTTTATATGCTCACCATAATACATTTGATTTTTTCTACCTCATTCAATGAAGAGTACCAAGTACAGACGCTACTATATTCAACTCCATTAAATTGACTTTGTTCCTGTGTTCACAAGGGTCTTGCTTCTCTTCTCTATTATATATACTTTGATGCAGCTCTCTCTTCCTTTGAAGATGAGCAACGAGACAAGATTTTTTGAAACTTTGAAATTTAAATTCAAATACATGTTAACTTTCCTGATGCATAGGAAAAACTATATTATGTTGATGTTGATGGCGATGGTAATAATACTGCAAGTGTGTACACTTCGTCGAGTTTGTAGCAGCAAATCTTTGGGGAAATGTTTAGAAAACAACAGTCATCATAGTCATCAACATCAAACGTAACATCATCGCCGTCCTCGTCTTATTTTATATGAGAAATATCATCAAAGTTGCTTTCTTCACTAAAAATGTCGAGTGCACTGCTGGCACATGGCATAGTTAATATTATAATGTACATACATGTCCACATGGGCATTTCATTCGTTACAATGCAAAAATCATGTTTCTTTCAAACGAAATTCAGCTCAACAATAATGTATGATATCGAACGAGACAAAAGGATGGTCCTTCAATCTAACACGGCACAAGATGAAGCACAAAAGGTACACAATATTTTATAGTTTTTAGCTCACAACTGTCATGAAGTAAAAAAACAACAGGACTAAAATAAGTAGGGCAAAACTATGATGAATGTTGGTAGCACCACTGAGGTGTGCAACTCTTGTTTCTGTGTATCATTATAATGATATCATAAAACAAATTGAATTCATAACAGTATAAAAAGGAAACAAAGTCCCATGAAAACGGACAAACAAGAGAGAAATATAGTTACCTACAAACATGCATTGCATGCGTGCCAGTGCATGACCATGTCACAACACCAAACCATCATGAGAGCCATGAATCATTACATTATCATCCTTCTCAAGAGATTCCTCCCAACTTCCAAAAAAACTATTAACTGGATTACATTATGCCGCACGTAATACAACATAATAGAGTGCTTACCTAGCAGCATAAATAGCAAGGTTGGCATTTTTTGCGCTCGCCATTGCAAAAATGACTTTTTCCCAGGTAAGGTGCTCATTTCATTTCTAATAAAATGTAGTGTCTAGTGAGTTGCAAACATTTCTGAAAAATACGACTGTTTTCAATGTGCTGGTGTGTTATGAAAATTTACCAAACGTCCTTCTGGGCCAAACATAAAATAATGCATCCTTACAAATTCTGTAATAATACTAGTTGTAATGTGCATTGCATTCTGTGTTATCATTCCGATCGGCACAAGTTGAATACTATCGACCCATTTTTATTGTCGCATATCGTTCATGCCGTTTAATTCAATAAAATAGAGAAATACTCCCCAATTATAACTGTTATTATTATTATCATTATTTTGAAAGGTTTTCCTCCTTACCCTATTTTGCTTGCTATGTATACAGCAAAACATTAGCCGACATCGATGATTCCAGCTATCCTGATAAGCCCGTATTACTTTCCTAAAAAAAGACAATACAGCAACATATTATTACTATTATTTTACTGTTGGAGTTCACCAGAAAGAAAAAAAAGATACAAGATAAGCGTAGTCGGAGAATTCGAAGACATGGGAAAAGTAGAATCGAGGAGAGCAGAAGAAGAGAGAAAAGCCTATTACAAATTTTACGGTTTTCCACCCTATCTCGCTCCTTGTTTGACACGTTTTTATCTTTTCTGTCTCTTCTCTTTCCTTAAAGAAAATTGCCATTGTACACTGCCATCAAATTACGTACATAAATATATGCCTACATAAACTGCAGTTAGGGAGCATATATACTTATACCAGCAGCATTGTAAACTATTAAGAAATACTTGCAAGAAAGTAGCAACCAGAGTTGAGCTTCAATAAAAATTCGTCTTGGAAGTCTTACGTTGGTGCATCAGCCAACGAATATCAGCGCACCATTAAAACTTTAAATGGTGCGAAGGCGAAAGATTTTTTTGTATATATTTTGCACTCCTCTTGATCTTTTACACTTGCTATTATTCTACTTTTTATAACCCTAACAGGTCTTCTGTGTCAAAGAGATTGGCAATTGGCTTGTCTCCGATATGTACACTGCTGCAATTGCTTTTTTTCTTAATGTAATATCTTGGTTCCGGCTCATCTGAAGAAATAAACATTTCACGCCTTCCGGAAAGCATTAAAACCAGTTATAATAATACTTTTGCCATCTTTTTCGACGAAACAAATGTACAGAAATAAATAACAAGAAAAAGCTTTATAGTCTTCGCTGAACTATCACATACATTCATACAGTCTTGAATTTGGACGCTTTTCGGTATTGGGCGGGTTGGTTGCATTGAAAACGGTTACGAAATAACGAAACATAATAACGTATAAAAATAAGACAGCATGCTAAAAGTCAATCTTGAGTCGAAACATATCATTTTAATTGTATATTATAGTCTTTCTTTAATAACTCATCCATACTGCAATATTGGTTTGGAAGAACACTTTTATGGTTTTAACAACTTGTACACAAAAAGATGATTTTGTATACTTTAATAACATATCCGCAAGGGGTGATGTGCGTCATTTTCAAAACAGTCGAAGAAGCATTTGTGTGTATCAAGTGAAGTAGACAAAAAAAGTTAGCTAATCTAAATCTGTCCATGTAGCATTGTGATTTAGGCACAAACAAACAAACCCGTGAAAGTAGCTACAACATCATACACAATGACATTTCCACTT